>BQNB010125887.1:3529-19690 GCA_026074375.1 Tanacetum coccineum
CTTTAACAGAAAATATCCTTAGGGATACATTTTTATAAACTTCTAAAGGCTACTTGAGGACAAGTAGGATTCAAGTGGGGGGTTATTTGATGACATCAAATAACGTTTATTTTATAGCGTCATTTATCCCATGTTATAACCCATTTTGTATAGTTATTGCAAATAATTGTTACTTAATCGTTTATATTTGAGAATTGCAGTAATTATAGAGTAATTGGTAAAAGTTAGCAAGAGGCGCGCATTCTGGAGCTTAAATGATGTTATTTTGAAGATTACTATTCTGAAGACCAATACGCCGTATCCATCAAGGAAGATACGGCGTATCCATGCCTGCACTCACCAAAGACCACAGAGGAATAAAGCTCAATAAGCCATATCCAGAAGACCAATACGCTATATTGGAAATATGGAATGAATATAATATTCTGGAAGATATCAAGCGTGGACCCTACTCCAAGAAATCCCTAATACGTCGTATCCAATCCTTGGATACGCCGTATCGAACTGACTTTCAGGCCCTATAAATACAAAACTCAAAAACGAGTTTTAAGTGTGCTAAATCATATTCTCGATACCTAAACCATAAAAGTTGATTTTTAGAGGAGAAAAAGAGCAGAAGAGGTCGAGCAATGTTATCAATTCCATAGGAGACAACGTGTAATTCCATATACTTTAGTAATCATTCAGTTTTTGGTATCATTCGTTAACTCGGTTAGTTTACCTTGGCTAAATAATTGCTTTTGTATTTATTATGACGTTTGAAGGTTAATACCTTCGAGTATTAGCCATTATTATGAAGATCTGAACGTTTGGTATTTGTTTATCTTGATTTCTTGATTTATCATTGAATGCTTGTTTATGTTTATCAATGTATACTTGTTTACGCGCTTTTGTATGCGACCTATCATTCAACTGGATCTAGTGATACGACCCAAGTAGATCTAGAGTCTGGGATAGCTCTCCGTATAGTAATTTATACATCTAGAACCATAGCATCACAAATATTGTCCTTCTAAATCTGTGTCTAGGATACGCTTCGGGCTTAACTAGTTAATTGGATATTGCCAATGGTTTATTGATCGTGTTGACTAATAGGTGACCTAGATAATTCAACAAGTAACGTTCTGATTCCATTAGATAGTTGGACAAGTAGACTACTAGTGTATAAACTACCATTAAGTGGTATGTGGGTAAAGTCTCTATGAGCTAGGGTTTAACAAGATCACCATTGCTTTAATCCCTAAGATAGAATATAATCAGCAAATAAGGATGCTTTATATGGATGCTTTAATTATGACAGAATTAATGTGTCTAGGTCTTAGGATGATGTAACACCTAAGTCTTAAGAATGATATGTCGCCTAGAGAGTAAATCATTGCACTTTCATAACAAAACCAACTTTATTAATTTGATTATAATGGTTCATACAGTTTTCTTTATTGGCTCCAACCGCTTCTTTTATCTTTTGTTATTTAGCTCCGTGGGGATAAAGTGCCTTGACTTGATTTTATAGTCACCAACCAAACAGTGCCAGTCTCTCAGGCTGAAAACCCCTTTTCCCGTTGATATTAGGATTTTAGGACTGACATAAGTTTAGAATAGAATATAATTAACATAGATTAGATAACCAAGATATTAATTAAATTGATAGATTTAACCTCTCTTCAAGTGTTTGACACCCTACTTACTACGAAACTACTACCGATCGGGTACACTGCCCGTTAAAGTGTTATTTTTGGTTTAGTTGGAAAAATATAAATTTAAAACTTGAATCAATAAAATATACACCACACAACGACATATCAGTCAATCCGTCATAGGAACAAAATGGGTCTTTAGAAATAAATTAAATGAAAACGGTATAGTATCTAGAAATAAGGCTAGATTAGTAGCACAAGGATATAATCAACAAGAAGGAATAGATTATGATGAAACATATGCTCCGGTAGCTAGATTAGAGTCTATTAGAATACTTCTTGCTATTGCTTGTGCAAATGATTTTAAATTATATCAAATGGATGTAAAAAGTGCTTTCCTAAACGGTTTTATAAACGAAGAGGTTTATGTTGCTCAAATTCTAGGGTTCATTGATTTTCAAAAACCAAACTATGTTTATAAACTTAAAAAGGCCTTGTATGGTCTTAAGCAAGCTCCCAAAGCTTGGTATGATAGACTAAAGGCATTTTTGATAAAAACACGAGTATTCAATGGGAATGGTCGATAACACACTTTTTACTAAGAAATCAAAGTCACATCTCATCATTGTTCAAATTTATGTCGACGACATTATATTTGGTTCCACGAGTCAAAACTTGTGTGATGATTTTGCGAAAATCATGCACGACGAGTTTGAGATGAGTATGATGGGGGAGTGAAACTTTCTTTTTGCGTTCTTTAAATTTAAACAAATGGAAGACAACATATTTTTCAATCAATCTAAGTACATCAAGGAGATGTTAAAGAAGTTCGGGTTGGAATATTCCAAACCAACCAAGATGCCGATGTCAACGGAGATCAAGCTCACCAAGGACGATGAAGCCGATTCGTGGATAGCTCTAAATATCGAGGTATGATTGGTAGTTACTTTATTTAATTGCTAAAGTAGCCCAGAATATTTTTGTTTGGTTTTGCTTATGTATCGTTTATAGAAAGATCCTATAAGAATACCATTTAGAAGCCGTTAACTGTATATTTAGGTTTATAGAGGGACACTAGTCACTTGGAATTTATGGTATCTAAGGTATCGAAATAGATACTATCGTTTATGCCGACTCGACACGCAGGCGATTTACGTTGATCCAAAATAGCACTAGGTCGGCGTATTGTTAACATTCTGGGGATGTTTGATTAACAATTGTTCATAGAAACTAAACGCCCTTGCTATCTCCATGAGCTGAATTGAATACGTTTGCGGGAAGGCATGTCAACAAGACATGGATGAATCAAGCTCTCATGACTATGGCATACCGCCTCGTTCGATGTTTCAGATTATGTGCGGACAATAAGGCGTATCGATCTAGTAAAAACCCCGTACAACACTCTAGAACTAAACATATAGAAATACGTCATCACTTTCTACGTGATAACGTCCAAAAGGGCAATATCTCTATCGAGAAAGTTGCATCCGAGGATAATATAGCTGATATATTTACTAAACCATTAAAATGTGAAGTATTTAATTATTTAAGATTAGGATTAGGAATGATGGAACTTATCATGGATAGTGATCCTTCATCATCCTAAAAATAATCGTAAGTGGAATTTTCAATGAAGTAATTAATCATTATTCAAAAGATGTTAATTCTCATTACAGACTCCAATTACAAAACTTCCGATCGTGAACATAATTGTTGGGAAATATACATTCCAAACTTAGTACCGTTAGTTATATACTTAGTACCGCTAGTTATAGTTAGTACTGACAGTACAAAGTGTTAAGTACTGCTCAGATAGTTAGTACCGTTAGTATAAAATAGTTAGTACCGTTTAAGAGATATGTATGAGATATTGTAGGAAAAGATATGTATTATCTTTTACGCATTTTGTAAGCCTGTTAGGGTTTATCCTTGCTCTATAAAAGGAACCCTACGGCATTAGAGAGGACACATAATTGATAACACACAGATCTCATCCCATACAACCATTTCTCATAGTTAGTAATCTGTAATCATATTAGCAGATTAATAGATATCAACGTTTAGTATTCATTATTCTTCTTAATACTATTATGTAGATTCCGCATATAAAATAAGTATTCATAGTCAGTGTTTCTCTATAGTCAATCTGTATTTATACAAGTTGGCTATCACCCTTAGCAGGCTGTAAAGATCTGTTCAGTTTGGGACTCACAAGTGGTATCAACCTGATATTGAAATAGATTACTCACAATTTACATATGGTCCAAAACAGTCTCAACCTAGTGAATCTGAAACCCAAACCCGTGACTTTGATACCTATGAATCTAACATTAGTGTAGAAACATCTGAATTTGTGACTGAAACAGTTGTCAATGAACCCAAAGTCATAAGTCAACCTAAGGTTTAGTCTGATGCTCTGATCATTGAGGAGTATAAAATAGATTACTCACAAGAAACACCTAGTTTTGCTAACCAGCAAGTAAAAACTCCTAAGGAAACTGTTAAGAATCAATTCACACATAGTAAAAATCCTAAAGTTGACAAGAAAGGGTTAGGATATGGGTTTACTATAAAAGCATGTTTTGTATGTGGAAGTCTTAGTCATCTTATCAGAGATTTTGATTTCCATGAGAAAAGGATGGCTAAACAGGTTGAACTAAACAAAAAGAAGGGCAAGGATAATGTTCAAAGGGAGAATAAACCAGTTTGGAACAATGTGCAAAGAGTGAATCATAAGAACCAATTTGTTCCTAGAGCAGTACTAACTAGAACTGGCAAAATTCCAGTTAGTACTGCTAGAGCTAGCGGTACTAACAATGTTAGTACTGCTAGAGCTAGCAGTACTAACAATGTTAGTACTGCTAGAGCTAGCAGTACTAACAATGTTAGTACTGCTAGACATAATTTTAAAAGTCAGGCAGTACTAACTAATGCTGCTAGGAAAATTAGTACTGTTAAACCTTTTGTGAATAGAGTTAGACCAAAAACTGTTTTTCATAAAACTCATTCACCATTTAGAAGGCCTTTTAATAACACAACAACACTTAGAACAAATTTTTCAAAACAAAAGGTTAATACTGCTGAGGTAAATGCAGTTAGTGTTGTTGGGGGAAAAAGGGAAACTGTTGTTAAGCCCTCAGCAGGTTGTAATTGGAGACCAAAAAGACATTACTGGCACAAAATCTCCAAATACAATGGTGGATCAAGACCTAGAGATTGTGCTACTTTCAAAGATCCACTAGGCAGACTCAAGCCCAAACAGGCTTGGGTCCCTAAGAGAATCTAATCTCTTTTATTTAATGTGCAGGATTATCCACATAGAGCTTTACAGAACAAAGGGATTGTTGATAGTGGATGTTCCAGGCACATGACTGGAAACAAGGCCTACCTTGCTGAATATCAAGACTTTAATGGTGGCCCTGTTGCTTTTGGAGGAAGTAAAGGTTACATAACTGGTAAAGGTAAAATAAAAACAGGAAAGTTAGATTTTGAGGATGTGTGCTTTGTGAAAGAACTACAGCATTTCAATCTCTTTTCTGTGTCACAGATGTGTGACAAGAAGAACAAGGTTCTTTTCACTGACTCCGAGTGTCTTGTTTTGTCTCCTGAATTTAAGTTACTTGATGAAAATTAAGTCTTACTTAGAATCCCCAGACAAAACAATATGTACAGTTTCAATCTAGAGAACATTGTTCCTTCTGGAGGTTTAGCCTGTTTAATTGCAAAGGCCACAATTGATGAATCTAACAAATGGCATAGGAGGTTGGGTCATGTTAACTTTAAAAACTTAAACAAACTTGTGAAGGGAAACCTTGTAAGAGGTTTACCTTCAAAGATTTTTCAAAATGACCACACTTGTGTTGCTTGTCAGAAAGGAAAGCAACACAAGGCCTCCTGTAAGGCCAAATCAGTGAGCTCTATTAGTCAGCCCTTACAGCTTCTGCATATGGATTTATTTGGACCTACATCTGTAAGGAGCTTAAACCATAAGACTTATTGCCTGGTTATCACTGATGATTTTAGCAGGTTTAGTTGGGTGTTCTTCTTAAGAACTAAGGATGAAACTAGTGGAATCCTTAAGGACTTTATAAGACAAATTGAGAACCAATTAAATCAAAAAGTTAAAACTATTAGATGTGATAATGGTACAGAATTTAAGAACAGGGATTTTATTGAATTCTGTGGGTCAAAAGGGATCAAGAGGGAATACAGTAATGCCAGAACTCCACAACAAAATGGAGTTGCTGAAAGAAAGAACAGGACCCTTATTGAGGCTGCTAGAACTATGCTAGCAGATTCATTTTTACCTAACACTTTTTGGGCTGAAGCAGTTAGTACTGCTTGTTATGTCCTTAATAGGGTATTAGTGACCAAGCCTCAAAATAAGACACCTTATGAACTTATAACTGGTAAAATACCAATCATAAGCTATATAAGACCTTTTGGGTGCCATGTGACCATCTTGAATACCATTGACCACCTGGGCAAGTTTGATGGGAAATCAGATGAAGGGTTTTTAGTAGGGTATTCTCTACAAAGCAAGGCTTTTAGGGTATACAATTTAGAAACCAAGAGAGTTGAAGAAAACCTGCACATAACCTTTTTAGAAAATAAACCAAATGTTGCAGGGAAAGGACCAACTTGGCTATTTGATCTTGATTATTTAACTGATTTAATGAATTATCAACCTGTGAGATCAGAGAATCAAGCTAACAAACATGCAGGTCCAAAAGAAGCTAATCATAATGTAGGTACAGAAGATAATATTGATGCAGGTGATTCTGAAATAGAAGCTGAATCTGCTCAGGACTACTTTGTACTGCCAATATGGTCTTCTTATACTTCAACAGTCAAAAGCTCAAAAGCAATGAATGCAGGTGAAGAACCTAACAAACATCCTGATTTAAAGACAGATGAGAAGCCAGTAGATAAGGAGGATCAGGCCTTTTATGGATGAGCTTGAAAGGCTTAAAAGACAAGAACATGATGCTAATGATGCAGCTGAAGCTCTCAGAAAAGAGTTTGCCAAAGATACTGAGGATTTGCTTCTTCAAGCAGGAGCTGCTAAAGTTAGCAGTACTAACTATTTTAGATCCTAAGTATCCTAAGAAGGTCTACAAAGTAGTGAAAGCTCTCTATGGTTTACACCAAGCTCCTAGAGCCTGTATGCTACTTTATCTACTTTCTTGTTGAAGAGTGGATATAGAAGAGGAACTATTATTAAGACTCTTTTCCTTAAGAAGGACAAAAATGATATCATGTTAGTACAAGTTTATGTGGATGATATTATTTTTGGTTCTACAAATAGATCTTGGTGTGATGAATTTGAGGCATTTATGAAGTGTAGATTTCAGATGAGTTCTATGGGAGAGCTCACCTTCTTTCTTGGATTACAAGTCAAACAGAAAGAAGATGGTATTTTTATAAGTCAGGATAAGTATGTTGCAGAAATCCTGAAGAAGTTTGATTTTGCCAGTGTAAAGACTGCTAGTACACCAATTGAGACCCAGAAGCCTTTAGTCAAAGATGAGAAAGCTAGTGATGTAGATGTACACCTTTATAGATCTATGATTGGCTCTTTAATGTACTTGACTGCTTCTAGGCCTGATATTATGTTTGCAGTCTGTGCTTGTTCTAGGTTTTAGGTCACTTCAAAGACCTCCCATCTAAATGCTGTAAAGAGAATCTTTAGGTATCTAAAAGGCAAACCCAAACTGGGCTTTTGGTATCCTAGAGTGTCATCACTTAACCTAGAAGCCTACTTAGATAGTGACTATGCTAGAGCAAATCTTAACAAGAAATCCACAACATAAGGTTGTTAATTTCTTGGCAGGAGACTTATTTCATGGCAATGCAAAAAGCAGATAATTATGGCTACTTCTACTACAGAGGCAGAATATGTTGTTGCTGCAAATTGCTGTGGGCAAGTTTTATAGATTCAAAATCAAATGTTAGACTATGGGTTCAATTTCATGAACACAAAGATCTACATTGATAATGAGAGTACTATATGCATTGTAAAGAATCCAGTATTTCACTCCAAAACAAAGCATATTGTAATTAGGCACCACTTCATTAGGGATGCTTATGAGAAGAAACTTATCCAGGTGCTAAAGATACACACTGATGACAATGTAGCTGATTTACTCACCAAGGCATTTGATGTTAGCAGGTTTTAGTTCTTGGTTGTTACTATTGGGATGATAAATCCATAAGCTGCATTGGTTAAAGGGAGGAAATATGCTGTGTTGTATAGTTTGTATAAAGAAACATGTTAACCATAGATGATGCATTTCTAGAGATATGACAGAGTTTAGAGGATCATTGAGAAGAGGTACTGATGGTACTGAAACACTCCTGATACCTACATTGTTCATTCTTTGCTTGGACAAAGTTAGTACCGATAGTGCAAACTTAGTACCGCTGGGCAAAGTTTGTACCGCTTTAGAGAGGTTAAAGAAAAATACCGCCAAGGGTACAAAGTGTAAATTGAAACGGTTTCCTTGAAATTAGGTCTCCTAAACCTATATAAACCTATTTCAATTGCGATTTCCGTACGTAATTCTCTCTCTAAACTACATTCGCAATTACAAGCCCTAATATCTCTCTTAACGACGATCTCTATTTCAAGTAAAATGGCTGTTCTTGATTCATGTCCGAAGCATAACATGGTCGCATACTTGGAGAAGTCTGAAGGGAATGCAGAGTTTCACGAGATTATTGACTTTCTCAAGCGAAGTCTATTCATCATGCTCTCACAGTAAGTCCTTTTGTATCTACTTACAATTTGGTTGAACAGTTTGGACTCTGCTAAGTCCAAAACAATCAATCAATGTTATATGACACCGAAAATTACTGCCAAAGTAGCTGGCAAGTTTGTGTCTATCTCCAGGCATCAATAAGACAGATATCTTCTTTTGATGATGCTGATGGGATAGACCTCATTACCTAATCAACAATATTTGAAGATCCTATACAGCAAAGGTGTATATAGGGGGATTTAACAGTGTAAACATTGTAATAAAGCTTTGTTTTCACCCTAATGGAGGTTTTTATTACATACAATTAATCATTGTCCTCAGTCCAAAAGTACCCTTGGTACAAATTCCTACTTAACATTGCCACAGCTTGTAATATGCTTAACAACTAATACAAAAGTATAGATTTTTCTAAATTAGATATTTGCAAGTTATCATCCCTTTAGACATTTTAGATGCTCAAGAAAAAGTTATCGTAATGTAACCACGTTTTATTTCTATCTTTCTAGATACACAACAGCTAATGTGTTCGTACCTTATTACAGATCATTTCTCCTGTAAATACTTTAACTAGTAAAGTTTTTTCTTTCATGGTTAAGAAGGGTAAACACGTTCTCAGGGAAAGTAACCCCTTTGTTTGCTACTATGTTGGTCCAACCAACTCAGGATGAGGGTGCTTCTTTAGGAAGACCATCTGAAGCACTACCTACACCCTCTCCTGCTCCCACTAGTGAAATACCTCTTGAGCCACAGCCTGACTCATCCCCTGCTCAAACTAGTGAGGTACCTATTGAGCACCAGCCTACCCTATCCCCAAGACCTTCACCCACTACTACTATCCCTGATTCTATCCCAGAAACTTCTAGTGAGAATCTTGGAGGTCATTTTCATACCAGTGATAGATCCCTTTCAGGAATGAGGGTGACATGACTCTCCACAGTGCGTATAATAGATCTTTGTCTCCTTTATGAGCATCAGATTTAGATCAAGCCAAAAGAAATACAAGACTTGAATCTCAGATCACAAAGCTCTATAACAAAAGAAAGCAAGCTAAACCTGTCATAAAGCACCATAAAGCATATCTGAAAATGTCTCCTTGAAGCAAAGATTCCCAAGAAGAGCGTTCTTCAAAGAAACATAAGGTGCCAAAGAGTCTGTAACCAAACAAGAGGAGAAATTTGGCAAAAGGTAATCATCAGTTCAAAAGAGAACCCCTTTGTTTCATTTGATGAAGATCCATGAAATACAGTTTGGATCACAATGGAATACAGAGAATGCTCAAGATGAAGGGAGGACAAGGGAAATAGTGGATGAAGACAAGGAGATTGAGGAGAATGTACTTAGTACTGACAAGGAAGGAGTTAGTACTGACATTGAAAAAGTTAGTACTGACAGACCAATAGTTAGTACTGACGGATCCAAAGTTAGTACTGACAAGCAAATTGAAGGTACTGATGAACAAGTTGAAGGTACTGAAGAGCAAAATGAAGATACTGTAGAGAACTTTGAAGGTACTGAAGAGAACATTGAAGGTACTAAAGAGAAAGTTGAAAGTACTGATGGGCATAAGAAAGGTACTGAAGAAGAAATTGCTGCTCAAGCCACTCAAACACCCACTTCTAAAATATTTGGAGATGATGAAACAATAGCAAAGTTCTCCTCACATGAGTCAATCCAAAGCAGATTCAAGAGAAAAGGAAAAGGTGTAGAAGTTGAGTGATTTTGAGAAACTGATAGACCTAAGCTACATCTACAAGATCAACTTCTCACATGAAGCCTCGTTCCAAAGAAAAAAAAAATTTTTTTTTAATTTTGATCCAAAAAGGGACAAAGAAAGACAAAGGTAAAGAAGAAGATGAAGAGGAGGATGAATCAAAAGTGGATCTAATGGTATTCCTCAAGCTGAGAAGAAGTTTAAGCAGCTTGAAAGTGATGAACAGATTGTCTAGTAAAATGCAAAAGAATGGGAAGAAGAAGAGGAAGAAAAAAATAGCCTGAGGAACAAGCTTGCCACATGAAGCTCTTAATAAGAAACTTTTGATGATATAAAGAGTCAAGGATAAGGCAGATAGACTTCTTGCTGAGAAGCTCAGAACAAGAAAGAGAGCAATTTACAATAGAAGAAAGAGCAAGTTCCTCATGCGACACATAGCACTCAAAGAAAATCCATGCTCACAAAGATCATAAAAATAAAAAGAAAAAAAAAAAAAAAAAAAAAAAGAAGCTATCAGGGAAACAGACCAACAATAAAGAATCAAATAAGAAATCAAAATGATGACCTACATAAAGCAGAGTGTGGAAACTTCAAGCATGCTTAATTGAAAATCAAGTAAGTTATGAAGAAGTAAAAGCTCTGTATGAGAAGATTAAGAGGTTAATGAATTTTATCTCTATTGGTCTCTGAGATGAAAGATATGATCAAAAGATTAATAAGAAAGAGTTGATCCTCTAAGGATGAATGACAGGGAGGAAAAGTAATGAAGTAATTCAGGAGTGAAAGCAAAGAAGAATGAAAGTAAGAAAAAGAGAAAGCTTGCACTAGGAAAAAGTGAAGTCAAGGAAAAGAAGATATAGTTCAAAACACTTCTGAAGATGAATAGTGACAAAGAGAATGAGAAGACTGAGAATGTATTTTAACTATAGCTCCTGATGCGAAAAAAATAAAAAAGAAGTGAACTAAGAGATACTTGAAGAAAATATCCATCAACAGAATGAAAGACAAGTTCTTCTTGGAAACTAAACCACAAGACTGATCAATGCCTGAGCACCTTGAAGGAATCTAAATGTGTTGATTGAGAGAGTAATGACAGAAGAGATACATTAGTACTTTGATGAGTGTATTGTCCATAATTAGGATAGAGAATATTTGGATGCTGTGTATCAACCTGGAAGAGGACATATTTCAAGATGAGATGCTTGAAGTTTTTGACAGAGTACATTGGGAGAGATTTGATGGTTTTTGTTCAACCCAGATGATAAAGATAGTTTGGGGTTGCACACAAGATTGGAAGATTTGAGTATGGAAGCTTACATAGTACTTCAGGGGTACACACATTAGTGACTAAAGAAGGGAGTAGTCATTCATATGCTTGTAGAGAAGAAGTATCCTTTGAGAAAGGAAGTACTGATGCAGATGCTGAAATTGAAGTTAGAGTCTGAAGAAGACAGTACTATGGCATAGAGTTGATTAGGTTTATCAAAAAGTTGCTTGCAGAGTTAGAACCTGAAGAGAAAGGTTGATGGAATTGAGAAGGGTTTGAGTGTTGGCTAACCACCACACAACAAATGGTCATCAGTTCACCATGCTTAACAGGCATAAGAACGGCTAGGTCATAACAAACGGCTTGTGGTAAAGACTTCTGCAAGATCCGTTTATGGTTGACAATTTACCAAAAATTGTAATTCTTAACTCACCTTTTCTTCTGTGGTGAAGAGTTGGCTAGTCCATGATCAAACAGTTCATGGTAAAGACTAATCAAATCTGTTGATAGCTGTAAGTTTGGCTAAAAACTTTGTTATGGCAATGGAAGCATTGGCTAGTCAAATGCAAACGTTATTTGGGGAAAGACTAATCAATTCCGTTGATGGTTGACAGTTTACCAAAAACTTATGTAATTAACTCACTAGTTTTTGGTAAATGAAGAGTTAACTATCCCACAAGCAAACGCTACTGGTAAAGGAACATCAAATCCTTAATGGCTGGGAGTTTCCAAAAATACAAAGCCAACTTAGTTGGATTGTTTCTGATTATAGTATATGGTTGATGTGGTTTGCTGAGAAAGATAAAGGTAGCTGCTGAAGAAGGATAGAGTTAAAAAAGTATTGGGTGTGGATTTGAGAGGTTTGGGTTTAATTAATACTGTTTGAGATTAAAGAAGTGTGGGGTAGAAATATTTAGGTATACAATATTTAAATTTATGGTTTTTGGGGGTGGTTTGGTAATTTTTTTGGGTGTTAGGATGTTAGTACTTGGTATGTACAATGTTGGTGTTAGTAGTGTTAGTTTATTTGTTTGATAAGTATGTTATTTTGTTGTTATATGTTTGTGGTTGTAAGGGTGGTTTTTTTGGGTGTAAGGGTGTTGTGTGATGGTTTTGTGTTATATGGATTATAGTTTGGTGTGATAGTTAGAGATTTTGTTTGATTGTGTGAGTTTATAAGTAGGCTATATAAGGATTATATTTGACTAATTTGTGAATATAATGAATAATGTTTATATATTTATTTATATTTTATTTTTTTTTTGTTTTATTTTTTGTGAATTAAGTTAATAGAAGTTGTTATTTTAGTTATACATTGTTTTTCTTAGTACTTGTGTAAGATCCGCATTAACACATGTATTCATAATCAGTTGTTTTCTATATGTTAGTTGTAGGTTATAACATATTGGCTATCAACATTAAATAGCTTGGCAGAGATCTATTCGTTGGGGAAGCACAGTCACGCACCTAGGGAGCTCCTGTGCTTTTTGTTAAAAAGAAAGATGTGCGATGAGAATGGTTGTATTGACTACCAGAGAATTAACAATTAACTAAAAAAACGATATCCTCTCCCCAGAATTGACGACTTGTTCGATCAATTACAAGGTGCGTGTTGTTTCTCCAAGATAGATCTTCGCTCAGATATCATCAGTTGAGAGTCCGAGAGGAAGATATACCGAAGACTGCGTTTAGAACCTATATGGGCACTTCGAGTTCACAGCATGCCTTTGGGCTGACGAACGCACTCAGCAAATATTCATGGACTTAATGAACCGCGTCTGCAAACCGTATTTGGACAAATTTGTAATTGTGTTCATTGACGACATCTTAATCTACTCAAAGTCAGAAGAAGAACATGAAGTTCACCTGAAGACGATTTTAGACTTACTCAAGAAAGAGAAGTTATATGCCAAATTTTCAAAGTGCGAGTTTTGGTTGAAAGAAGTTCAGTTCCTAGGTCATGTGGTCAACCATGACGGTATCCACGTAGATCCTAGCAAGGTTGAATCGGTCAAGAACTGAAGACTCCTGAATCATCAACTGAAATCCGTTCATTTTTAGGATTGGCAGGTTACTACCGGAGATTTATCGAGAATTTCTCCAAGATTGCAAAGCCCCTCACCCTGTTGACTCAAAAGAACAAGACATATGTGTGGGGCGATGAACAAGAAGAAGCTTTCCGTATTCTGAAGGAGAAGCTATGCAATGCTCCAGTGTTAGCACTTCCCGATGGACCAGACGACTTTGTGGTCTATTGTGATGCATCAAAACTAGGTTTCGGGTGTGTGCTAATGCAGAAGGGCAAAGTGATAGCGTATGCATCAAGACAGTTGAAGACACATGAGAAAAATTATACCACACACGACCTGGAATTGGGTGCGGTGGTGTTCGCTCTTAAAAATCTAAAGACATTAAACTTTATTGGAACGAAAAGTGTTATCTACACTGACCACAAGAGTATCCAGTACAACTCGACCAAAAGAGTGAATATGCGCAAAGCGTTGAATCGAGCTGCTCAAGATAACTATAAGTGTGAGATCAAAAATAACCACCCGTGCAAGGCAAATGGTGGTGGCCGATGCCGTTTAGTAGAAAAGAAAGTGGGGGAGGGTGGGGCTCAACCAAGGCGAGTACGTGCTATGAGTATTACTATCCGTTCTGGACTTAAGACTAAGATTTTGGAAGCACAGGGCGAAGCTTCCAAAGATCTCAAAGCCCCAGCCGAATGGCTAAGAGGGTTAGAAATACACTTTGAACGACGAGAAGATGGTGAAATCTACTTCTTTGATCGTATCTGGATTCCATCAGTTGGTGGTGTAAGAAAATTGATCATGGACGAAGCTCATACTTCTAGATATTCAATACATCCAGGTGCAGACAAGATGTACCACGATTTGAGAGATTTGTATTGGTGGCCTGGTATGAAGAAAGACATTGCTGAGTACGTTAGCAGGTGTCTTACATGCTCTAAGATTAAAGCCGAACATCAAAAACCCTCAGGATTACTTCAACAACCAGAAATCCCTGAGTGGAAATGGGAGAAAATAACAATGGACTTAGTCACAAAGTTACCTAGAAGCAGCGGTGGGTATGATGCGATTTGGGTCATTGTAGATAGATTGACCAAGTCGGCTCACTTTTTACCCATTCGTGAAGATTTCAAAACAGAGAAGCTAGCAAGAATTTACATTAACGAGATCGTAGCAAGACATGGTGTACCAGTGTCAATCATTTCAGACCATGATGGTCGATTCGCGTCACACTTATGGCAAGCTCTTCAGAAGGCGTTAGGTACAAAACTAAACATGAGTACGGCTTACCACCCTGAGACCGATGGTCAAAGTGAGCGTACCATTCAGACACTGGAGGATATGTTACGAGCTTGTGTAATGGATTTTGGTGGCATGGGATACTCATCTTCCGTTGGTTGAGTTTTCTTATAATAACAGTTACCATGCGAGCATTAAGTGCGCGCCATTCGAGGCTCTATACGGGCGAAAGTGTAGATCTCCCGTGATATGGACTGAAGTGGGAGAAAATCAGCTTATTGGACCAGAACTTGTGCAGGAAACGACAGAAAAGATTTTTCAGATTAAGGAAAGGTTAAAGATGGCAAGAAGTCGTCAGAAAAGCTATGCTGATAAGAGACGTAAGCCTCTTGAATTCGAAGTTGGAGACCGAGTGTTACTGAAGGTATCTCCGTGGAAAGGAGTGGTACGATCTGGTAAGAAAGGAACTTTTTATAATTATATGCATTGTTCAAACAAATAAAATCATGATACACTTTCCACATTTTACATGACTCAAATTTAAATATCATCTCAAAATATCTTTCAACAAACATTCAAAAATATATCAAAAAATCAATCTGATAATGAACTTTTAAAATTAAGTATTATCCATTAATTTCCATACTAACCTGTCTCAATTAGTGTCTATAAATACTATAAGTTTTTTAATCATCAATAAGAAACACAAGAGTATAATCATGCACAACTCTAAATCAAAATCCAATGTAAGTCTGTTTTTTTTAAATTAATATATTGATTACATCTTTTTTATGTGACTTTAGCTTTTGACGATCATATTTATTTGATGTATTCTCTTTTTGTAAAGTATATTAATGAATATTTTGAAGGAAAAAGAACCATTTGTAACATTTTCGTATTTTTCAGGTCATTTTCGACGTCATCTATTTTACGAGTTATTTTTTTTCGTACGCGTTCGCTTTTTATATTTTATTTTTGTCGGTTACGTAAAACGTTTACGTTTCGCAATAAAACGCGTTTAGGCGAACCCGAAAATCACATATCACTAAATATGCCCTAAATAACCCTAGATATTTTTTTAGATATTTTTTTAGATATTTGTTAGATATTTATCAAAAATATCTTTTAGATATTTTTCTTTAACTTAACCCTAGTTAACTTAACTAGAGTTCCTTAATCTTAGTTAAGCCATATATAAAGCCTAAACTAGAAAAATCATAGCATATATTTCTTAACCAATTTTTCACACATTACTCTCATTTCTCTCATCATATATCATGGCTCAAAACCATCTCCATAACACATCCTTACTTTGATTTTCTAGATCAAATACAAGTGTTCTTACAACTATTCTAAGGTGTTCTAAGAAAGATCGGAGGGTTGATTTCTCGTTTCGAAGATTTAAGAAAGTTTGTGCAAGATTCGGGTTTCATAGATGTTATCCCAAAAGCTTAATCCATTTCACAACAATAAGCTATACCAATAAGCAAAAAGGCTAGAAAGATAGAAAGAAAAG
>BQNB010125888.1:0-13380 GCA_026074375.1 Tanacetum coccineum
GTCACATTAAATGTGTAGGGGTATATATAGATATTTTTCACTTAGAAAAATATCTCTTCTCATTTTTCTAAATAATATCTTTTCCATATTCTCTCATCTCTCTCTCTCTTCTTTCTCTCTCTAAAACAACTCAATCTTTCTTTATCTCTTTTCTTGGTTCGATTCGTGGTTCGTAATATGAAGTAAAAGTGTAAATCGGGTTCCTATACAATCCCCAAAGACTTTGAAGGAAATGCAAAGCTTAAGTGGGAAGCTAGCAGCATTAAACCGATTCTTATCCAAAAGTACGGAGCGGTCCCTTCCTTTCTTCGAGACACTGAAGAACATCACCAAAGAAAACAAAGAAGATTACATATGGACGGAGGAGGCAGAGCACGCATTACAGGACTTGAAAAAACTCATCCTAGAATTACCTACGCTCACCACCCCGGAGAAAAAGGAGACATTGTTCATATACATGGCCACGTCCAACAAGGCAGTCAGCGGCGTTATGGTAGTCGGCCGCAAGGGCAAGCAAACACCAATCCGGTATGTTAGCCGGACCCTGCATGAAGCCGAAAGAAACTACGCCCCTTTAGAGAAACTAGCATTGTGTCTACTCCATCTGTCTAGGAGGCTACGTCGGTACTTCGAAGCTCACCCCATTTAAGTGATCACGGATCAACCTATCAAACAAATACTCAAGAAAACCAGAAGCCTCGGGAAAGTTGGCTAACTATGCTATTGAATTAGGCGCATACAACATCACCTACACGCCCAGAACAACCATAAAAGGTCAGGTCCTAGCCGATTTTATCAACGAAATCCCAGTGGGAACGGGGCGACTAGAAGTATGCAGCTTGGCAGGGCAAGGAAATCTGGAAGAATGGACCTTGTACACAGACGGAGCTTCAAGCCAGAAGGGAGTGGGAGTTGGCCTCGTTTTGATTGACCCACCTGGCATGGAATATACCTATGCTATCCGGCTCAACTTCCCTAGCACTAACAATAAGGCAGAATACGAAGCACTATTAGTCGGGCTAAGAATGGCACAGAAAATGAAAGTACAAGTACTAAGTGTGAAGGTGGATTCGAAGCTAGTGGCATGCCAGATGAACGGAGAATTCGTAGCAAGTAACGAAGGAATGGCAAAATACCTAGCCAAGGCAAAAGAGCTGGCGGCTCCATTCAAGAAGTTCTCAATCCAGAACATCCCTAGAAACCAAAACCAAAAAGCGGATGTGCTGAGTAAGTTAGCCTCGGTTGCCTTTAACCATCTGACAAAAGAAATATTAGTAGAAGTCCTGAATGCAAAGTCGGTGGATACGCAAGAGGTCAGCACGATTGTGGAGGAAGAAGAGGATAATTGAATGACTTCAATCATAAAGTGCCTGGAGGAAGGAGTTTGGCCAAAGGATGAGAATGAGGCTAGGGCTCTCCGAATGAAGATAAGCCAATATGTCATGGAGGATGGGGTCCTATTTAAAAAATCGTATTTATCACCAATGTTAAGATGCATAGGCCCATTGCAAGCAAATTACATCATAAGGGAGGTGCACGAAGGGGCGTGCGGGATGCATGCCGGAGCAAGGTCAGTAGTAGCAAAGATCATGCGGCAAGGGTATTATTCATGCTCCGGTACTGAAGTTACCAAAGACACTTCTCACGTCCATCATGTCTCCATGGCCATTCTATCAATGGGGTCTCGACATTCTAGGACCCCTCCCCGAGGGTCCCGGAAGTTCATCATTGTGGCAATTGATTACTTTACTAAATGGATAGAAGCGAAGCCTCTGGCCAAGACACATGTAAAGAGGTAAAAAACTTTGTATGGCAAAATATCGTATGCAGGTTCGGTCTGCCGAGGGTGATAGTAACAGACAATGGAACACAACTGGTGAATGACCCGTTTAAAAGCTGGTGTGAGAAATGGAAGATCAAGCAGATGAATACTGCAGTATCACATCCTCAAGCTAATGGGTTGGTAGAAAGAGCTAACAAGTCTCTGATGCATGGGCTCAAAGCAAGGCTAGGAAGAGAAAGGGTAGGAGGTTGATGAGCTACCCAACATCCTGTGGGCCCACCGAACCATGTGAAAGACTAGCAATAGAGAAACACCTTTTAGTTTGACCTACAGAAGTAAAGCCGTTATTCCCGCTGAGATAGGAATGCCAACCTATAGTACCATGCACTTCAACGAAGCTCAAAATGAAGAGGAGATGCGGCTAAATATTGACTTGTCACAAGAAAGAAGAGAAACAGCTGCCATCCGAGAAGCAAAATATAAGAAGAAGGTGGAACAGTACTACAACAAGAGGGTTCGCCCTATGGCATTCAGGGTGGGCGACTTCGTTTTACAGAAAGAATGCTGCTAGTAGAGTTGAAAACCAAGGGAAACTGGGCCCGAGTTAGGAAGGCCCCTACCGAGTGACCGAAGCATACGACAATGGCTCATATAAGCTAGCAACCATGAATGACAAGGAAGTTCCTCGCACATGGCATGCAATCAATTTAAGAAACTGTTTTATGTAATCAATTTATGTTATTAATGAATGAATTATGACCCCTCCTCGTATTGAGAATGAGGGGCGGTTTTTGGAAACTGTTATGCTTAGACAAAAGTGTATGTGACTCCTCCAGACGGCTCGCTACCCTCCGAAGATACATGTAGTCAGTGTCTAAAAGAGTGTCCGTCACTATGACCCCGATGTCCGGCATCAGAGGTCACGGAGCAAAATTAAATGGCTCCATGTAGTCAATGCCCGTTAGATGCCCTTAAGCCTCATTAGCTAAGGAAGAGCCTTCGGGCTAGGTTCCCGGGTAATTCCCGGATGACTAAATATTAAATACCCTTAAGCCTCATTAGCTAGGGAAGAGCCTCCGGGCTAGGTTCCCGGGTAATCTCCGGATGACTAAATTTGCATATCACAAGCTCAAACACAATGCATAAGCAGATAAGCACGAATATTCAAATTCAAGGTACAAAATAAGCATTCAAACAGCGGAAATAAGCATAGGTACAAAATAAGCAAGTGGTTCAAGTACAAAGCACAAATCCAAAACAAATTCAAAGGATAAAAATACAATCAAGTAGTGGTTCCAAAAGGAGCATCAGAAACAGGCTTCGGCGCTGAGGAAGAAGGACCCTTGTCCGTAGGAGGCACATCCGGGGTCACCTTCAATAGTTCACTCATCAGCAAATTATAAGAATCCGCAATCTTTTGGATGTAAGGATATGATTTGGTGAAGAGCTCGGGATGTTGGTCCTCCCATGTCTTCGAACCCTCAATATCCAGATCTTTAGACTCAGACAGAATTTGCGTAATTTGCTCTTCAGTCCTTCCCAAGCTAAGCCCTCCTAACCAACCGGCGGTGAAACATGAGCTAACCGGGGCGGCTAGACTTTGCCTATACTCGACACTCATGTGAAGTCTTTTCACCAGTATGAATTCTCGGACTAATTTCTTGCGGTCCGCATCGGCCTGAACCACCTTATCTGAAAAAACAAGCTTTTCGCGCTCTAATACCCCAACCTTCTCCTCTAGACCCTGAATCTTCTCAACCTGACCTGAGGCCGTCTCCCTCCACTCATCCCTCTCCCTTTCCAAGTTTTTTACCATGTCTAGCAACTCCTTCTCCTAGGATGGACACTCAGAATGGGCACTATCCACCAAAGAAAGCTGATGGGCCAACCCTTCATTATCTTGCTTAGCCCTCTGAAGGTTTTGTTTAAGACGATCTAGTTCTGCCAGGATGGCATCGTTACGGTTCACCAAATCCACATAATCGTGGTTCAATCTCTCATGTCTCTTTAACAATTCACCTTGGGCCAAAACTGACTCTCAAGAGTGTCTGATAGCTCGGTGACCAACCTCAACTTACTAAGATTCCCAAGGAAAACTCGTCCCCGCGGAGTCGCTAGATGGGATACAAGCTCTCGCAAGCACGGAAGGTGTACAAAAACGAAGGTCATTCCGTAAGCCCCCAGTTAGGTATGGTATCGGTCTTTACACAGGCTCGCATCCAAGATCCTTGGACGTGAGACTGGGACGAGTGTGCTACTACATATGAAAGAGGTTACGATGAGTTTATAAAATAAGAGGTTATGACGATGTGCGTACACAAAAAAAAAGAAGAAAGAGAAGTGTACCATTAGAGTTTTTTGTCCTGTTGCTCGTCTCGGGGGAATGGTGGTGGTTAGTTGCGGGAGGAGTTGTCAGCGCGAGTTTACCGCCTTAAATCATCGATTTCTTTCTCAAACACGGGGGGCTTTGAATCTATACACCAGTGCTCAGGAATGGGTTTCTTTTGGTGTTTGGCTGGCTTGATGAACTGTTGTTAGGAAAGCGTTTCTTATCCAGATCCAGACTGATCGTCTCTTGGTGCTTCTGAACTTTCCTTTTGCGAGGTTCCTCACGGGACAGAGAAACACATGCTTAGCCTCCGAACCCTTGCGGCTAGACTCTGCTTTTCTTTCTTTCTCTTAGTGCCAGCAGTAATCATTTTTTGGGGGGGGGTTTTTTTGTTGGCTTCTCCAAGTTCTTTTTTGTAATGTGGTTAGCTTCTGAACCTTGACACCTGCAGGCAAAGAGGGTCACCCTCGGTTCTTGGGCGTTGGTTCCTCTGGAATGGGTTCTCCCTTGCTAAACCACGGTTCGGTCCAGCGAAGAAGTTGAGGAAGTATTACATAGTCTTTCACGCAAAGGAAGAAAAGGCAATGTAAAAAAAAGACATACGTATAAGCAACAAGTTAGTATAAACCCCTCCCTCCCACAGATTACCGTTTTTGTCTCGATCTTTTATGTTATAGGATAGCTCCAGATTCCGACAAGCCGTGGTCAACCCACACATGTATAACAAATGTCGAGGGGGCGGACGAAGAGGCACCAGAAAATCAGATAAACGGGAAACATCATCATCATTGTAATTCGTAGGGAAATCATCATGAAGATCGGTATCACCATGCCTCCAAGGCATGGCGTCCGAAATAGCCCTACGGTCCAGCAAGAAAAACTTTTTATTCCAACCTTTTAAGCTCGATGTAACTTCCTTGAAACACTTCCTCGTTCTACGACCGGTTTTATTCTCAAAAGAGAACCAATGACCTTGCTTACAAAGTTTATAAAAAACCCGGAACAGAGAGATGAAGGGATTAATACCCAAACTTATGCAACGTATCTCGAATAAAATCACCCTATTAACCCCCATCGGTACTAACTGGGAAACGTGCACACCGAAATGCCTAATCAGAGCTAGGAAGAAAGAGGAGAATGGAACCCTTAAACCTCCCCTGTTCGAGTTGTTCGATATATAATCCGATGTACTTAGAGGGCAATCTCTTCATCGTTAGGTCAGGGGGCGGAAGACGAGGGTCAAGATCTAGGGGAATACAATAATCTTCTACGGCCATTTTCAATTCCGCCGAAGTTAGCTCGGAGGTATGAATATGCATATCAAATTTTGGAAGGACCACGGCTTTCGAACTTTCCGGAGCCATCTCACCGGGTTCACTACCGGACATCCCAAGGAGGAACCAAGAAAGAAAATGGACAAGTAAAAAGGGGAAGATACGTACCTTGGCGACGACGAAAGAAATAAGTCAGAGTGAACGATTGAAGGGAGTTAACGATTGAGGTAAATTAACGATTAAGGTGAAGATGATAGAAATGGCGAATGCATATATATAGGGTCAGATCCACCTCAGGATGTGAAAAGACACAGTGCATCAAGATGATCTCGACCGTTCACACCTCAAAGGCAGAAACATGTGTCAACAAGGCATCCCTTAAAGGCCCATGGGCTTTGAAGTCGCACAGGCCTAACAAAGGCCCATCCTTCGAAAGCCCAACGAGCGCAAGGACAACCACGAGTCCACTCCGGGTGATGTTAATTAAATAGGTTTTTAATTCATAAAAAAATATAAAAAAGTCAAAAAAATATAAATCTTTTTCTATAAAATTTTCTTTTGTTATTTTAGAGGTTTAGAAACTAAATTTGCATGTTTAGGGTTATTATTTGCCTTAGCTAGTTTTTAAGTCGCTTTTTAGGATCCCTGTTTTGTGTTTTTAAGTTTAAAATAGTCTTGCCTTAATTAAGTGTTTGCCTTAATTTTCCCGTAGTTTTAGATAACCAATTTAAATTTTTTTCCATTCAAGCATCTATTATCAAAACGACTCTCGACTTTTAATTGCATTCCTCGTTGGGGATAACAACCCGTGAATCATACTTCCGGTTTACTACATTAAGAGATTTTTTATTCTTATTATATATTTATATATTTATTTATATTTATATATAGTAAAGGGATTCAATCAGAGTGACACGTGATTGACTTTCAAATCAATTTCTCATTAATCAGTGGGTTTTAATTCATTGGTTCACTCACTCCGTGCTTTGTCTACTTTGAGACGCTCCAGTTTGAGAACGGCTAGCGCAGCTACGAAACCCTGTCAAAGAGATTCTTCGGAATTCTACCTGATCACAGGCAGTATTTATACTGATTAACGGGGAACCGTGGTTCTTGCAACCTTATTCAACGAAAGTGAACAAAGACACTTTCGTATGTTTATTACTAACATATACTTGCAGGAATCCCCAATGGTAGCAGCTGCTGGCAAGAGACATGTCAAGTTACAACCCCATGCTCATACTTAACATTCCTAATCAAAGACATCATGATAACTGAAAGACCTACAACACAGCTTTCGCAACTCTGATGCTCTGATGCATGCTATCATGATCCATAAAAGTATGAGCATGCCAGTCCAAAGGTCACAACATTACATGGAGGCAATACTACAACAAGGATGATTAAGAGATTTATTGTGGCTGATGATCTCAAAGATCACACAAGTCAAAGGAACTAAGTTCAAAGATAACTTCATTATGTACAAAGAGATCAATGCATGAAGAATCTAAGACTACGAGCGGAACACAAGATCAAGATTGATGAGCTTAATTTAGTATTTTCTAGGGTGACCTCCCTTAGGGGGAGATCGTTAGATATTAGAAAAATGACTCGGTCACCCCGTGTAGTTTACCATTTATTATTGCTCGTATTTAAGTAGTTAATGTACAACAGTATTTGATTGTAAGTAGTATAAATGTACGATACAGTCATGAATAATACTGATCCGAGGGGTTTTAAACCGAACTGTTGTAAGCCTAAGCCCTCTACAAGGAGGCCTTAGGTCGGTTTTGGTTGGTCTACTAATCTCTGAAGCCTCTTCCATGCAACATGGAAGAGGGTGGGTTTATAATGGTCATTTTGACATAATACCATAGTTTCATGAGTTTAGAGACTTTTGATGAAAGAAGATGAATCAATAGATTCATTTACCGGGAAGTTGATGAGTATTATTACAAAGGCTGCTACATGTGGATTAACGTTTGATGAGCAAACGAAAGTACGGAAGGTACTTAATGCAGTACCAGATAAATTTCTGCCAGTAGTAGCAACCATTGAAATGATTGTAGATTTTAAGACCGTAAAATTGGAGGAGATTATTGGGAAACTTAAGACCTATGAAGAAAGAATTAAATTTAGAAAAGGAAGCCAAGAAGATAATAGTGAGAAGTTGCTGTTCACACGTCTAGGGAACTACAAAAATTATGAACGCGACGATGTAAATGATAGACGAAGGGATGGTAATCAGACACAAGGAAGAGGCCGAGGAAGATTCGCAAGAGATAGTAAGAATGAAGATAGTTATGATAGAAGAAGAAGAGACCCTGGAGATCAAAACTACCATAGAAGAGACATTAGAGAGATAGAATGTTATAATTGTCATGAGTTTGGACACTATGCGAGAGATTGTCCAAAACCAGACCGTAGAAGAGAAATATCAAACCTTGTGGAAGAAGATTTAGAACCAACATTATTGATGGTTACATCTTTAGAAGAAGAACCGGCACGGAATGGAAATGGCATTGAAAGGGATAAAATTCCAAAAGAAAAGTTAGGAGGCATAAGGTCAGAAATAGAAATAGAATTGCAAAGACAATTAGAGAACCTGGAGAAGTTGAAAGATTAAAGAAACCAGCTGAAAAGGAAGTTTTGGCATCAAGACATTAAGATTTTGAAGATTGAAGAACACAAAGATTAGGGGGAAATATGTTGGAAATATTAATCCAATTAATCTTTGTGTTAATTTAGTATCAAGAATAAGCCCATAAACATTCTGGTTTGGGCCGCAGGCCAACAAACCCAGTAGAAAAAATATGACGGTTATTTAGTTTAGGGTTGTAACGTTTAGAAAACATTGTAACATTTAGTTTTGTTGAATCGACATATCAGACATATAGGTGACGATTCAGCATGTATAAATAGGTAGGGTTCTGTAACATTCAACATTCAGCAGAAATACAATTGATTAGTTATATATATATATATATATCAGATTCTGTAAAAGGGCTTGTTTAACATTCACGGGTCGACCATGTGTCAGGTCAACGTCCCATGACATCACTAATCAGGTACAACTCTGGGTAGTATAAATACCCATAGTCATTTCACTATTAGGTATGCTATTTTTCTCTTTTTGACAATATTGTTTTCTGACAATCCCAAAAATCGTGTCTTACTCTCACGCCGGAGTTTGGTCCTGGGGTCACACCCGGGGCGAGACTAACGCGTGTCTCTCTTGTGTGCAGATATCGCACCTGGTTTGAAGGTCGAAGTATCTTCAAGCAACCGGAGCAGGAAATTGCTTCAACATATCTCATGTAGCATCTGATATGATCATTTACTGTTAAGACACCTACTGGTAATTCCAGTGTCCAATGACCCCAAGGTGATACCTATACAGGTTGTTTTCTATTCATGATAGTAACGTCTCGTTTTAAAAAGTAGTACGTGATGCTTATTAGACAACTCCTTGGTATTGGTTTTTAGAAGAAAACCAAAATCAAAAGGGATAGTCAGGAGCCCCAAAGACCAAAAAAAACAGAGTTATTTATAACGAAATCGTACACAGGTTTATTTCAATGAACAGTTTTAACTATACAAAAACTATATCATTATGGGCTATTAAGGAATGAAGAAAGTTATGATGGCAAATGGTGTATGGGATTTTTTGATAGAAGGAACAGTACATCAAAAAAGATTTAGAGACTGATATAAAAAAGGACAGTTTTGCGTCAGCATATCTATTTCAAGGGTTACCGGAAGATTTGCAATGCAAGTGGCGGGATGTGAATAAGCTGAAAAATAGTACTTTGGGACTCACTAAAGTCCAGATTTATTGGGAAAGATGAAGGATATACAACAGGCTACACTAGCAACAACTCTTAAATCAGAATATTGAGAGACTTTGATGAAAAGTAGATGTAAATCATAAGATTCATTTACCGGGAAGTTGATGTGTATTTTCAAAAGGGCTGGCTAATGTGGATTTTAACGTTTTGATGAGCAACGAAAGTAAGGAAAAGGTACTTAAATGCTAAGTATCCAGTAAACATTTTTAGCCAGTAGTGCAACCATTGCAAATGATTGTAGATTTTTAGACCGTAAAATTGTGAGGTGATTTTTGGGAAACTTAAGACTCATGAAGAAAGAATAAATTTGAAAAGGACAGCCAAGAAGATAATAGTGAGAGTGTTGTTCACACGTCTTAGGGTACTACAAAAATTATGAACGCGGACGATGTAATGATCGACGATGGGATGGTTAATACTGACACAAGATAGGCCAAGGCAGATTCGCAGAGATTAGTAAGGAATGAAGATAGTTATGATAGAGAAGAAGAGACCTGGAGATCAAAACTCCCATAGAAGAGACATTAGTGAGAATAGTATGTTTTAATTTCAGGTGTTTGGACCACTATGCGCAGTGAGATTTGTCATAACCGACGTAGATGTGAATATCTAACTTGTGGGGAAGAAGATTCTAGATAACTACATTATTGAGGGGTTACATCTTTAGAAGAAGAACCGCAACGAATGGTAATGGCATTAAGGGGAATAAAATCTCCAAAAGTAAAAGGTTAGGAGGCATAAAGTCAGAAAGAAATAGAAATAGAATTGTATAAGGACAATCTAGAGAACCTGGAGACGTAGAAGATTTAAAGCTAAACAGCTGAAAAGGAAAGTTTTGGCATCAAGAATTAAGAATTTTGAGATTGAAGAACACATAGATGGGAATATGTTGGAATTATTAATCCAATTAATTTTGTGTAATTTGTATCAAGAATAAGCCAAATAAACATTATGGTTTGTGGGCGCAGGCCAACAAACCTAATTCGATCAAAAAATATGACGGTTATTAATTTAGTTTAGGGTTTGTTGTAACGTTTAGGAAAAACATCTGTTATCATTCTTTGTTTTGAAGAATCTGACATTTATCAGACTTATAGTGATGATTCTAGCTGTATAAATAGAGTAGGGTTCATGTAACATTAACATTCAGCAGAAATACAATTTTGATTAGTTAATATATATATATATATACAGATTATGTAAAGTGCTCGTTGTTTAACATTCACGGGGTTCGGACCATGAGTAGGTAGTCCCATGACAATCACTATCAGGTTCAACTCTGGGTAGTATATAATACCAGGTCATTACATAATAGTAAGGTTTGCTATTTTCTCTGTCTGACAATACAGTTTTTCTGACATCCCGAAAACGTTTCTTACTCTCACGCGGAGTTTGGTACCTGGTACACTCCCAGGGCGGAGTCTAAACGGGTGTCTCTCTGATTGGGAGGGTTATGCTCTGCGTTTGAAGGTCGAGTATCTTCAAGCAACGGAGCAGAAATTGCTTCAACATATCTATGTAGCATCTGATATGATCAATTTATGTTACAGACACCTATACTGGTATTCCCGTGTCCAATGACCCCAAGGTGTATATACAGGTTGTTTTTTTCTATTCAGATAGTAAGTTGTTTTAGAAAGTAGTTCGTGATGCTTTATTAGATAATCCCTTGGTTCACTTGTGGAAGTGTATTTATCTCCATCAGCAGGGCCCGTGGGTCCAAACTTTAAGGACGATTTATGCAATTTACTCTTCTAAGAAGATAACAACCTACGTATAACATACATCATCTCATTTAAGCCTTTTATTATAAAGGATTGAAAGTTACTGCAAAACCTTCCATGTGATTTGTTCAAACTGTAGAGTAGACGCAGCCTAATAACTATGAAAATGCAAGCATAATCTCAGATGTGTATGAAATATTTTCCATTCACTTTTCATTTATGTAATGAAATAAACATGCTTACTTATTTGTAGGTGTCTGAATAGTATATCCATCAATAAAAATCATGTGCATCCTATACTAAGAGGGTGTCCCGGATTGCCTAATATTTCTGTATATGCTTCCAAACAATAGCAAATAAGCAGTTGCACCAAGTAACTCGAAAATATTGTTTGGAATTTGGACTAATATAATTTGAAATAAATAATCAAATCACCTCGAATGGCCGAACGTATAGGGCTATTATTTTCATGTAACGTGCTGGACCAGCTCCTAGTTGCGTGTTCGTACCTAAAATAACAACAACAATCAAAAATTAATTAAATAACAACAACAATCAAAAGACTACATCTATTTGGGTACCTTGGTTTAAACTAACCCCAATCCAAATGCGGAAAAATGCGCTAGATATTTGCTATATATTTGACGAATAAAGTTTGTTATATAAAAAAGTTGTAAATATTAAAAAGTTTAGGGGGTGTTTTTGAAAAAAGAAAAAACAAAAAAAGTAAATCACGTGTCCAAATGCGCGATCCACATTTAATTTTTTTTTTAATTATTCTCACGAACACGGTAAGACTTCGACACGTGTCCAAAAGTAAATCGCGGGGAGGGGCACGCGATTGAAATAGTCATATTGAATTTTTTTTTTTGTCAGGGTTATATCTAGATTACACATTTCCCAAATGACTACTGCGAAAATTAATTTTTATCTATTTTGGTGACTATAGTTGTACACTTGTACCTGTATTTTGAATGAAGATATATAGAAAAATGCATACATCTATAGGCACATACATAAGAAATGATGTTGCATATGTTTCAAGGAAGCTACCAAGTGTGAGATTTCATGTTTATAAATTAGTACGTGTAGCAATATTTCCAACCTATCAGTTATAATTTCAGCTGTATCTATTCTTCATGTGGCCACTAACTCAACGAAAAAGCTATTTGGTGCATGCTGATCAAACGAGACACGCATATTGCCGACAAGTATTTCAAATAATTTTTTGTTTTACTTTTTGGGTGTGTTTGTTCATTATTGTCTCTATATCATGGTAAATCGCCTGTTATTTCATTTTTACTTATTATTTGTGAAGAAAAGATGGTAAGAAATCACTATCAACATATTTTGACCTGAAATATTAATGTGCATTTTGTATATTTTTATGCGATACGGTCGTCTAGTGTAAGATTTACATGCCTTTGCCTCTGATTTAGCCTTTTACCGTGGTATGTAACTTCGCTGTGAGATAGTTTAAAATACCCTTTTTCTTAAAAGAATATTGAAACAATTTACGAGGGTGTTGAGTTTCGGGTCAACAGGTTCAACAAACAGCGTTAGGGGACTTTATACCATCGCATCCCAATCCTTGCTTATATTGGGAATTAAGTCACTGATTCAAGATATCATCTTTTAGTTCAAGTATTCATCAGTTTTAATCTTCAATGTTCTATTGTGTTTGTTTCAGTTCTCAAGTTATGTGATCAACATATCTTTACTAATGTATTTCTATAAAACACGTACAATCTGCAAACTTTTACTCACTCAATACTTTTGCTTATAGCATCCTTGCTTATTTGCTGTGCAGAGGTTACTTGTTCATCCTTGTATCAAGTTATATTAAGTAGACAAGTTTAATATCCAGGTCTCTTATTCCTTACAAAGTATTGATTGTGCATATAGACCTTTATGTACGACACATAGACATCTTCCACAGTTCACAGAGTGAAGAACGTGACATATCAGGCTACTTATTTTTGGTTTTACCTGTTTATCATTCTTAGATCGGGATAGACGACCTTATGTTTAAAGCTTAGGCGTTGGTGTATACAGCATGGATGTTGCTTGATTCTTCACCAACTCCCAAGCCATCGCCACATGCCTATCTTCAGTGAGAGTTGCCCCAACAGCAAATCGAATAAAGTAAACTCCTCCAACCACTGAATGTGTCATGTAAGCACACCCCGTTGCATTCACCGATTCCAACAATTTCTCGTTATATTTCTTACCAATCACATAGGGAGAAACTCGGAAACAAACCACAGAGAAGTATCTAGGCACTATAAGCTCAAATCTTTTGTCCAAGGTCACGAGCTCTTCAAAATCTTTAGCCATTTTTACATGCTTTCTTATGACTTCCCTCAAACCAGTCTCCCCATAGCTCCTAAGCACCATCCACAACTTCAAGGGTTGGAATCGT
>BQNB010125890.1:4057-19690 GCA_026074375.1 Tanacetum coccineum
ATTTATAAGCTAAACATTTGCTCGGTTTCTAAGACTTTCAAATTACATGTGAAGGGGTACACTATTGAAGAGTATAACAATAGTGTTACTTCTTAATACTATTTGCTATCATTGCTATTTCTAGCACTATTTGAGAATATATACTATTCCTAATACTATTCCTAGCACTATTTGAGAATATATACTATTCCTAATACTATTCCTAGCACTATTTGAGAATATATACTATTCTTAATACTATTTATAATACTAGAGTAAGGATCAAATGAGAAGAAAACTTATAATGAGATTGATAAAAAGAAACCACAACCACACATTTCAGATGCACCTACAAAAATGCATGCATCTCCCCTTAAAATCCTCCTTCTTATTTAAAATGTGTTGCTAGAAATCATTTTTATTCTTCTCATTATACTTTTTCTTCTCACTTGATCCCTTCCGTGTGTATATGTGTGTGTGTGTGTGTGTGTGTGTGTGTGCGTGCGTGCGTGCGTGCGTGCGTGCGTGCGTGCGTGCGTGCGTGCGTGCGTGTGTCTGTGTGTAACCCCTCCTTTTATTTATATACAAATTAATTATTTGGATATATATGTTGTTTTTAAAGTTTATGAAGGGTATATATAGGGCTGCAATCAAGCCAAGCCGAGCTCGAGCTTGACAGGGCTTGAGCTCGGCTTGAAAGTCACAACTTAGGCTCGAGCTCGGCTCGATAGCTTGACAAGCCTTAATTATCAAAGCTTGAGCTTGGCTCGAGAATATACAAATAAGGCTCGATCTCGGCTCGAAAAGCTCGAATTTATTCATAAATGTTGTATTCGATAGCCAAACATACACCACCACCACCACCACCAAATTTTGGCTCTTACCTATCTCATTATAAATATACACATTCACGGACAAAAACGAAGTCGTTTTGACTTCGGGCCACCTGCTACAGTAACGGGCTCCCATTTTGGGCCTGCCCAATTTTAGTTTTTTTTTTTTAATTAAATTTGTATGCATAAAGTAGGAGGGAAAAAAATATTACAAAAGTTCCGATTTATTCAGATAAAAAAAATACACGCGAAAACATCTTCGATACCTAATAACTTTAAAATAATCGATATGGTCACAAACGTACAACCCATTATATTAAAAAAAACCCATATAGCAAAAAAAAAAACAACACTTTAAACATGAGGCCCAACACATAAGCCATATAAAAAAAATTATTACTAAAAATATACACATTTGTCGACAAACTAGCCTAAAATTCGCATAAAATCTGGCCCAAAGTAAAAAAAAAAAAAACAACCCAAAAATAGCCTAAAATCTGGCCCAAAGTAAAAAAAATACAAAACGGACCCTCACTTTTTAACTATTTACGATTTTCTTACACAAAAATTCCCGTAAAAAAATTTACAAAACCGTCCCAAAAAAAGAAAATATTCGGGAAAAAATTAACCCGTCCCAACGCAAAAAAAAAATTCCCGAATCGTACAAAAAAAGGAAATATCCGGGAAAAAATTAGCCAAAAAAAAAACCCAAAAATAGCCTAAAATCTGGCCCAAAGTAAAAAAAATACAAAACGGACCCTCACCTTTTAACTATTTACGATTTTCTTACACAAAAATTCCCGTAAAAAAATTTACAAAACCGTCCCAAAAAAAGAAAATATTCGGGAAAAAATTAGCCCGTCCCAACGCAATTTTTTTTTCCCCGAATCATACAAAAAAAAAATATTAAAAATTAGCCCCGCCATAACGCATCGCCCAAAAAAAAACCCCGAAACGTAAAAAAAATTATTCGTGAAAAAATTAGCCCCGCCGCAACGCGCGGGTTTTTTGCTTGTTGAATAACATCACACAACGTGATAAAACGATGAACATAATAAATTATCTAAATCAAAATATGTTAATATCTTAAAAAACAAATCAAAATATCTTGCAGCCGTCGGTTTAGATCCATCCGATTGAGAAGGATTGTCATCTTAAACGTGTTCCTCCTATTCCAAGTCTTTATCAATAGAGATCAAATCATTCTGTAGGGAATTCTTTGCGTTATGAAGATGAAACTTTTTATCTTTAACCCATAAACGAATAATAGACCTTTTCGACTTTCTTCCCGTCTCAAGTCTATTTTAGAAGGTGTTTTTTATGTTGCTTGGTGGCGGATTTGGAGGCTTCGAAATCAGTTGGTCTTTGACGCTTCGCCACCAATCTTCTACCGCGGAGGACGATTTTTTATGACATTGTTTCTTGATCCTTTTTATGGTGTTCCAGTAGATGTAAAGGTTTTTCTTTGGAGTATTGGTTTAAAAAACCCCTATCTTTATTTCTTTGTAATGTCTTTCTCTAGCTCCTTGCAGTTTTTTTAATAAAGTTGGCCGTTCAAAAAAAAAAAATCAAATATATAGCAAAAAGTGAAAAATCATTGGTGCGAACGATCGGCTTGTATTCATGATTTTAGGGTTCGGGAAAAGAACTCTAGGTGTCGATGGTTGTGTTGTGTGTTTTTTTATTTAGTACGGAGCGTTCTGTTCTTTTTTTTTACTAATTTTTATTTTTAGTCCAAAACTATCAATTTGTTATTTACAGAATAGTCTAGAAAGTTTTCTTTCTTCATATTAGACACTAATCTTTATAAAGTTACTCCATCTTTTTCTAAGTCTTTTTCTTTGTGTTTTTGACACTTATACTTTTATGTTTAATTTTCTTTCTTCAATATAAAAAAACGTGTGGTGATTTGTTTATTGCCAATTTTGGAAATATTTTTCCTTTTTTAATTAAAAATATTTAAAAATAATAATAAAAATAACAATATTTTCTAAAAGTATGATTTTGATTTTTTTGAAGTGCGAATTTCCACTTGACTTTTCCTTACTACTATGTAAAGATTATGTTTATAAGTGTTGTTTTAATTTAAGCATAAACCAATTTAAAGTATAACAATAAACGAGAGTTATATGAACAAAAACATTATAAATGAGCATAAACGAAACGTTAAAAACGACTAATCGGAAACGTTCACGAACATAACGCACGAACGCGACTTGTGTTTCATGTTCGTTCATTTCACTAAACGACTAAACTAATGTTCAGTCTTCATTTAATAAATAAACGAACACGAACGAATTTTTTATCGAACGGTTCATAAAATGTTCACTGAACATTCAGTTCGTTTACAGCCCTACGCATATGCACGCAGTCAAGTACATTATATCCATTTTCATAACTATTTGCATGCAACAACATAATACCTATCTTTTGTACTGTGCATATAACACCGTCCCTACTTTCACTGCTATACGTGCATTGTTAGGATTAGATACTCATCATCCCCGCCCCCGTCACTCTCGCTGCCACTACCGACCTTATGCTGTGATTAAAGCTGTGTAAGCAGCTAAGACATCTTGTCGCCACTCCTCACTACCTTCATCATGATATTTATCTCTTTCCTTAGCGCTTTGACCTCATCTTTGTCGGCGGTGTGCATGCATCGAGTCTCGTTGATAGTGAGGACGTCCCTGGCCCGTCCCGCCAGTGCCCTACCAACACCGGGGATGTGCCTCCATTGCTTGCCTGCTCGAACCTTGGCCATGATCTCGTCCTCGGTGTAGGGCACAACCGACGACATGTTGGTCCCTAGATCCTTGAGCCTCAACATCTCCTCCTATGTAGTGATAAAAAAACAAGATAGTTAATATATTAGTTGGGTTACTAAATTATGTCTCGACAAATCATTAAAGTGTGTGTTTTGAAACAATACGTACATATTGCGGTCGTAGCCTCGCCTGCAACCATAACGTCAATCCACCCCCCCCCCCCCCCCGCCCCCGCAATAAGTGTAAACGTAGAAGGTCCGGATGAGGGACGGGTACTCTCGAGTCTTCGAGCTCTCCATCTGTACATACACACATATATAAGATGAAACAAATTAAAAACGACAAATGACAACACACCAAAGCGTATAATGAGCTATATATATGATAAATAATTATAATGTTTATTACCTGCATATCTTGGAGGACACCAACTGATCGGGATCCCTGCCGGCATATGACCTTGCTCTTAGCCTGGTTTTTAGCATTGTGAGGCGGCCGATGCAGCATTCTTTAGGATCAAGCCAAAACAATCTACTAACCCAATCTGCCGGGGTGATGCTCACGAGACGTCGAGATCTGATGCCTTCCACGTCACGCGTCCCGTCGACTTCAAGACCCAATACTCTTTCTTCAACGTTGACTTGTTGTCGGTGTAGGTCTTGGCTAAATGCTGCTCGATGCCCTTGTTGATATCTGGCCAAACCGTTGATTGCATGTGGGGCGTCAAGTCAAACTAGGCCTGCAATCATATATAACAAAGACGGACTTAGAGATATAATTTATATATTTATCTAAATTCGTTTATTTATTTATCATATAAATAAATAAACACATTTAGATAAATATACACAATTAAATCAATGAACACAATAAAAAAATAACATAAAAAGATAATGAAATAACTGACCCTAATGAGTCCTATGACCCTCGCCTTCCGCTCCGGCTTGATCTTGTGCCAAGAAGGGTAGTGCATCGGAAACAACCTGACAATCTCTCCGAGGAGGTTACTCCACTGAGACGAGTGGTCACCGAGAGGCATCAGGGTGCCTTTATCGTTGAACTCAAACCGGATCTTCTGCGGGCCCCATTGATCCGTAGTCCTCTTTAACCCGAGGTTCCTAGTTTCCCCTGTTGGATTTTTGGGTTCCCCTTGTTAGAAATCAAGAAAAGACTCGGTCACTACCAATATGTAATAGTATAACTCATAGCAACAATATTTGAAAACTTACCAAGCTAACCGGGTCAACATAAGACAACCTTATGTTTGACTGACCATGCCATGGTATAAATACCCCTCTTCACACCTTGAAGAGGGTTGGTTGTTCATTTGGTTATTCACATATTACATTTTCCTTTCTTTTCCCTCTCTAAGTGCTATAACCCACTTTCTCTCTCTAAACTTTCTTTTTTATCTTGTCTAATTGTCAAGTGATTTGATACATCTACAATTGGTATCAGTCGTCATGGGGTGATATCGTGAGCTTTTGTGCGTTTATATCTTGTTTAGATCATTAGTTTTGGTTATTTTTGGTTTCGTGTGCTTCAAAAATCAAACCCGGATTTTTGTGTTTAAAAGTCTTAAAGTTTGTGTTTTTTAAGCAATATCTTGGCCTAAAGATAACTAGTAGTAGCAAGAAAAATCAAGGTAAAACGACAAAAGGGTGAGTTTTTTGTGAAAAGGTTATGATTTTTTGAAGCAATCAAATAACTTTTTTGAAAGCCTGAGAAATAGTTTATGAAACTAGCGAACAAATGAATTCCAAGGCGAAATGTGTAACGAAATATGTAAAGTTAGCAAATTATACAGGTTGACCTCAAGCATCTATGGTCAATTTCTAGGAAACAAAACTCTGCTTAATTTTTTATTAGGTGAAAGCAAAATAATGTTTACAAGAAGCGAAATATGTTAGCAAAGCGATTTATGACATGTTTTAGTTCAAGCGAAATTACGTATTTGCTTAAATGACGAAACTATGGTCCAATTTTCATATACAAGTGAAACATTACATCGTTCATAATTCACAAGTGAAACATTACTAGCAAGCGAAACTTACAAGCTAAATATTACACTGTCACATTTTCAAGCGAAACATTACAAACATCACAAAAAAGATTTTATTCTTACGGTTTGTCTAACATTAGTAAAAATCCCGTGAAATATTTTTGGATTCTCGTTTTTAGTGAAAGATTTGTAAAACCCCGTGCATATCAATCTTAATCACCAACAACAACAACTCTTAACACAATCCTCCTTTATCACTGTTCGATCACTATTTAATCATTTCACTTTTCAATTAGAACAAGATGACTACTTTAGCAAAACACATGATGACATCAAATAACGTCACTTTATTATATCATTTATCCCATATGTTTCGTCCACTTTTATTTAATTATTGCATTATTTGGTACTTAATTTCTTTAAAGTTGACAAATGCAATAATTCAGGAGTGTTTTGTGAAGACAAGCTAAAAAGCGCATAATTTAGAGCTAAAACGAAAACATTTGAAGAATACTGATTTCTGACTACATACGCCATATCCAACAAAAGAGATACGCCGTATCTGCGCCAAGACATTACAAGAAAACGCGTTTGACCAATTCCCAATACGACGTATCCCTTTTGTCTACATACGCCGTATCCATGAAGATAACTATTCAAAGATACAGTTAATAAAGTAAATTGGGAATGATATCACTGATTGATTGAGAACGTAGCGCGCACTCCAAGGAATCCAGCCTAATACGCCGTATTGACCTTGCCAGATACGGCGTATCGAGTATTTTTCTGACACTATAAATAGAAGACTCAAAAATGAGTTTTAAGTGTGCAATATCATATTCTTTATACCATACTTACTAAAAGACGAATTTTAGAAGAGAAGATCAGCCACCACGGTCAAGCATTGACCACGACTCTATAGAAGACATCATGTAATTTTTACTCTCTTAATCATTTGATTTTAATTGTTTGATTACGTTTGTATAATTACAATGGTTGTGGGCTAATACCCTTGGGTATTAGCCATCTTAATGAAAGTTTAACGTTTGGTTTGTTTTAAAATCGATTTCTTAATTTATCGTTAATTATTTAATTATGTTTATCACCTCATACTTGTTTATGTATTTAAATATGCGACCTATCATTTAACTGGATCTATTGATACGGACCAAGTAATCTAGATACAGGGATAGCTCTCCATATCGTGTTTCATATTACTGGACCAATAGGATCACAAATAACGTTATGTCTTTGTCTTTGAATTATGAGCTTAGTTGGACCGGTAGGTGACTCGTTTATGTTTCAGCAATCATTCTCTTAATTAACTGATAAAGATTTGAATAGTGGACTACCATTATATAAAACACCGTCAAACAATAAGTGGGTAAAGTCCCGTTGGGCTAGGGTTTTAACAGGATCACCACTGCTTTAATTCTCTAAGATAGATTATAATTAAACTAAATGATGCTTTATGCAGATGCGTTAATCGTGACAGGATGTCTAGGTCTTAGGATGATGTCCTGCCTAAGTCTTAAGAATGATATGCCACTTCGAGATAAGTAAATCATTGCACTAAAACAAACAAACCAGCATTGAACCGGATTTAATATGGCTAATACAGTTTTCTATCATCTGGCTTGTACCGCTTTTTTATCTTTTAATCTTCTTCTTTTATGTTTATTGTCTATTGAACTAATATTTTTCATCACCAAACTTGTGCCAGTCTCTTAGGCTGAAAACCCCCATATCATTAGACAACGTACATAGCATAGGTTTAACCAGTAAATAGACTAATTAAAATACTGATAAAATATAGGATTAATGTTCCACTCTTAGTGTTCGACACCCTACTTACCGAGAACTCCATCTTGACCGGGTACACTGCTCGTTAAAGTGTTGTTTTAGGTTTGTCGGCTAAATATCAATTTAAAACTTGATAATCAAATAATTGACCCTACACGATAGCACATTAGGTTTTTGGCGCCGTTGTCGGGGAATGAATTAATTAAACCATATTCTTATTAGTATTTCTAACCATTAATTAGTTTAGCTTAGTATAATCTAATTGTTTAAATTCTATTTGTAATTGTTTGCTTGTGTGCATTGTATATATTTGCATATTGCGTGATTGTGTGTTTTCTGCATTATTACAGTCTTTTGTAATACTCTGAGTCGAATACTGAAAACAGCGTATTCAACTTCATGGATACGGCGTATAAATTTTTCAAAACCAATACAACGTATTCGACTCTATCATCAATACGGCGTATTTAGTTTACTGAATACGGCGTATTAGGCTATTTGAGAGTTTTTTTAGCAAATTTATTACAGGTTAAAATGGACAACCCCAATATCACTATAGAGGAATACATCAGACTTCAAGAAGAAAAATCTCTTAGTCGCGGTGAGACGTTTAATTGGCAAATTGCCACATACGGTAAGATGGAATATTGTGAAGATGAGGACGATTGCTTTACAAACTTCGAATCCGAATTCCTAGCTATAGTCCTTGATGATACATCTAGAGAAGTGCTCTCTTGGGAACCTACGGTAAGTCCTCTTAACAACAATAAAATTTACTTTAGAATATCGTTTGACGAATCTGACGACGAAGATTACACGGTAATTTATAACAAAAATTTATTTTCCTATAAAATAATTTCTGTTGATAATTTGAAAAAGGATTCGGAAAATGATAAAGTCAATATGCCTTCATTTCCATCACCCGAGCCTGAGGTCAGTTATTCTAATGATTTAGACTTCTTTAAAGATTTTGAGAATGAATTTACAGCCATTGTTTACAATGATGCTTTAACGTCTAAATCATATTTCATGGACAATTGTGCTATGTGACAATGAATATATGCAAAATCACTCAAATCCCATGACTTAGCATCCCCGCTAATCATGTACCATAACCTAGCATCCCCACTAGTCATCACACCAGCATATACCAATGCTCTTGGGGTCGCAACCCCGAGGTCATACGCACCTAAATGCCTACCAGCTGGAGCATTTACAATAGGGCAGACCCTTCACAAAATAGCAAATCCATGCAAATCACATACATTGCGATGCACCTCGATGCACGTAAGTACAATCAAACCACATAATATTCACATAGTAGTCATAAGCACATAACATTGTCCCAAAAACAAAACTACATTTCGCAAAGTTCAGAAAATCAGTTCAAAACACAATTAGGTATCATTTTCCCCTAACAGAAAAGATTTAAAAAGTGGGGCTACGAGAACTCACCTCAAGGAAAGGTGTCTAGCAGCAAACTCAATATCACACAAGCAAATGCAACGACGTCCGAACACGATATAGTCCAATTAATGTTCCTCTTAGACATTTATTTCCAAAACAATTTTCAGGTTTGATGCATAGAGGTCAGATGCGCGTTGTACGGTCATCCTTAACGTTTTTAGTGGTGTGATAGGTGACGACTTAGTTTTAAAAGATAACATACTTCCAACTCATACTTTGGTATAATATATATACTTATACCATTTAATATAATAGTAGACTAATATAAGAAAATTCTTATAATAAACACTTACAAATATACTTCGGCAAATCCATTTAGTACTCTTAGTTATCATTAATTAATCATTTAAATTATAAGAAATGAAACGTTTATTTATGCTAAACAATAAGGAAAGTTTCGTAAAAGTATGTTTTTCGTCTTTTAGTCGACGTATTAAAATAATAATATTTTATTATTGTATCGCAAATCACGTTTCGAGTAAAAATTATAAGTGTAGACTTCTTATGAAATTTCGACATGACCCGTACGTTTATACAATGTTTTCCAAGGTTTTTAAACCTTAATTTCAAACATTTTCCACAATTTCACTATTTTCCGACAAAATGTTAAAAATCCATATTTCGCAATGTTAACCAAAATATATTTCCCAAACGACTTCCAATATCAATTCATAAGTATGTCCCATTTTTCAAAGTTCACCAAAACTCATAAATGACTAGTTTACGCAAGGATCCATTAAGATATTCGTATATAATATATATTTTAGGCCCAATACCAAAGCCTGCTTGTAAACATAAGCCCAAAACAATAGCTAACAAAATAATCCGGATCACAATAAGCCATGGCTTATTGGGCTTGTTTGGGCCGTGAGCCCATAAGCTCCCAAATAACTGTATTAAGCTTTTAAATAAGCTAACAAGCTACATAATACATTTGGTTATCACTATAAGCTATCAAAATAGTCCACAAATATACGACATACAAGTTAAATAACCAAAAATACTTCCCTTGTGTTTCTTAAAATTGTTGAGAGCTATTAAGCTCAAAATAAGCTCGAAAATGCTTAAAAATAAGCCGAAATACACCACTAACCAAAATAAGCTAAATAGCAAATAAATGTTTTTCAACCATCACGACAACGATAATAAAACTACCAAAACCTTACTCCCTTTTTACTTCCATTTGAACCAAAACGCAACCCTTTATTCTTTTCTCAAAATTTCCGTGTTCGATTTTTAACAAATGCACCGTACAACTAGCTTCTATGCATCATTTAACATACAAAAGTACAAGTTAAATCAAGATTTAGAAAACTTACAGTTAGGGTTTTGAAAAGCGAGAACGAACGCGAACCGACTACTCAAACGTAGTTTATACAATAACCCGGACACTAGAATCAACCCAATACTCCAAGACTATTCTTGTTTTTGATCAAATGTGAAAGTTTTATGGTGTTTGTGTGTGGGTTTATGGTCGGACGAACAAGAGCACATACACAAGTGTGTGTTTTATTTTTGGAAGCAAGAAAATGACATGTGCATGTTGTGAACAAATATAAATTATATGTACTCACCCTAGGAAATAGTTGCTAAAATAAAGCCTCCTTTTCCCTTTTGCCTTGCTCGGACCGAATGGAATCCAAGGGGGTCTCAGGAGTCTTTGTTTTGTGTCGGGTTTACTTAAAACTCAAAAAATTGATCGTAAAATATTCCTCGAAGTTACTTAGCATTTTTATTCACTTTAAAAATACTTTTCCCATAACCTAGAGTATTTACACGACATATTTCCATTTAAAACTTTCCAAAAACTCATTTTGAACATTAACGGACGTGTCGGGAATCATTTTCGACATTTCACACCATTCACGGGACAACCCTCCGGGAACATATCTAACAAGATAATACTCTCCAAAAAGGATTATTGTACACAATAAAACCATAAAACACCATATTCTCATTAATTCACCACCGTCAACACAGTACAGTTCTAACAAAATTGGCAAAAGTAAAATTGTCAAAGGACTAAATTAGAACATTCAAATCATAGAAAAAGGGCAAGGGTTACAAGCTCAATGGTGATTTGATAGCCTTTGTGGCTTGATGAGGAATAATCTCCTAGAGTACGGGGTTAATTTTGTCTCCCATGATGGTTAACAAAAAGAAAATTACAAAACAAAGGGAACGAAGAAAAGATAGGCTAAGAGAAAGTTACACTAAAAAGAAAAATAAAATCTCACTTGATAGGAATCTAGTGATTAGACCTAAGCTAGATAGAATCCGAAACCTAGACTATTCCCCAGGTAACGACGCCAAAACTTGATGCGGTGGGTTACAAGCAAAAGTTTTACAAACCTCCTAGGCAAAGTACCTAAACGTTGTAGTGTAGTATAAGCAAGACTCGGGGGGTTATTATCATTCTCTAGGGGAATAGTTTGGGTAGGCTCAAATTGTACATTACTAAGGTCTAAGGATTTAGGGAAGACTATTTTTTGTATTTTAATGTTTTTTAGAAAGCAAGTAAAATCTCGAGTTTTGAAGAGTGGGTTAATTAAACTACTACTAAAATACTCCTAATTCTATACTAATTATGCAGAAAAATAAATTGATAGAAAAACTCGTATGGTTAAATAAATGTGCTCACCTAATCATGCACCACTCTCTATTTGTTCTCTATAGTTTTATTGCCCGTCACCCTTATTAGTGTAATGTGTATGTATTCCATAATTCAGCAGCGGGATGGTCAAGTCCGCTATCTACGTGACAACCTAGACGGTGATTACCTGCAGACACCGCTCACGCCTAATAGTAAATTCACGCGCAATAAATACTTAATTCGGAATCCACACCAAAGTGATCTAGATATGAAGATTGATGACATCAAATAACATCACTTTATTATATCATTTATCCCATCTGTTTTGCCCACTTTTATATAATTATTGCATTATTTGGTACTTAATTGCTTTAAAGTTGATAAATGCAGTAATTCATGAGTGTTTTGTGAAGACAAGCTAAAAGGCGCATAATTTAGAGCTAAAACGATGATATTTGAAGATTGCTGAAATTTCACCAATACGCCGTATCCAACAAAAGAGATACGCCGTATCTGCGCCAAGACATTACAAGAAAACGCGTTTGACCAATTCCCAATACGACGTACCCTTCTTTCTACTTACGCCAGTAATCCATGAATAAAATATTGCCAAAGATACAGTTTAATGAAAGGTAAGATTGGGATGATATCACTGATTGATTGAGAACGTAGAGCGCACTCCAAGGAATCCAGCCTAATACGCCGTATTGACCTTGCCAGATACGGCGTATCGAGTATTTTTCTGACACTATAAATAGAAGACTCAAAAATGAGTTTTAAGTGTGCAATATCATATTCTTTATACCATACTTACTAAAAGACGAATTTTAGAAGAGAAGATCAGCCACCACGGTCAAGCATTGACCACGACTCTATAGAAGACATCATGTAATTTTTACTCTCTTAATCATTTGATTTTAATTGTTTGATTACGTTTGTATAATTAAATGGTTTTGGGCTAATACCGCCTTGGTATTAGCCATCATTAGATTTAAGAGTATAACGCGTTAAGGTTTGTATTTAAAAATCGATTTTCTTAATTTATCGTATAATTATTTAATTTATGTTTAATGCACCATCATACTTTGTTTATGTAAATTTAAATATGCGACCGTATCCTCATAACTGGATTCTATTGATACAAGGACCAAGAATCAAGATACAGGGATAGCTCTCCAAATCGTGTATCATAATTACACTGGGACCAATAGACACAAATAACGTTAAGTCTTGTCTTTGAATTATGAGCAAAGTTAGTGACCTGGTATGTGGACTCGTTATGTTTCAAAGAATCATTCTCTTAATTAACTGATAAAGATTTGAATAGATGGACTACCATTAAATAAAACAAACCGCCAACCATAAGTTGGGTAGAGTCCCGTTGGGCTAGTGATTTAAAACAGGATCAACAACTGCTTTAATTTCCTCTAAGAAGATTATAATTACACTAAATGAAGCTTTATGCAGATGCGTGTAATCCGAGACAGGAATGTCTAGGTTCTTAGGATGATGTCCTGCCTAAGTCTTAAGAATGATATGCCACTTCGAGATGAAAGTAAATCATAGCACAAAAAACAAACACAACCATGCATTGAACGCGATTTAAATATGGCTAATACATTTTCTATCATCTGGCTTGTACCCCGGCTTTTTTTTTATCTTTTTAAAAGCTCTTTCTTTTATTGTTTATTGTCTAATGGAACTAATATTTTTACCATACACCAAAACTTGTGCCGAAGTCTCACTTAGGCTGAAAACCACCATATCACTTAGTACAACCGTACCCAGCTGAGTTTTAACCATTAAATAGACTAGATTAAAATCAGCTGAAAAAATATAGTGATTAATGTTTTCCCACTCTTTAGTGTTCGTGATCACGCCCACACTATACCCGAGAGAAACTCCAATCTTGACCGGGTACAACTGCTCGTTAATGTGTTGTATTTAGGTTTGTCCGGCTAAATAACAAATTTAAAACTTGATAATCAAATAATTGACCCTACACGATAGCACATTAGGTTTTTGGCGCCGTTGTCGGGGAATGAATTAATTAAACCATATTCTTATTAGTATTTCTAACCATTAATTAGTTTAGCTTAGTATAATCTAATTGTTTAAATTCTGTTTGTAATTGTTTGCTTGTGTGTGCATTGTGATAAATTTTGTGCATATTGCGTGTTTGTGTGTTTTTGTGTGTTTTCTACATTATTACAGTCTTCTGGAATACTCTAAGTCGAACACTGAATACAGCATATTCAACTTCTTGGATACGGTGTATAAATTTTTCAAAACCAATACAGCATATTCGACTCTATCTTCAATAGTTTACTGAATACGGCGTATTAGGCTATTTGACAGTTTTTTCTAGCAAATTTATTGCAGGTTAAAATGGACAACCCCAATATCACTATAGAGGAATACATCAGACTTCAAGAAGAAAAATCTCTTAGTCGCGGTGAGACGTTTAATTGGCAAATTGCCACATACGGTAAGATGGAATATTGTGAAGATGAGGACGATTGCTTTACAAACTTCGAATCCGAATTCCTAGCTATAGTCCTTGATGATACATCTAGAGAAGTGCTCTCTTGGGAACCTACGGTAAGTCCTCTTAACAACAATAAAATTTACTTTAGAATATCGTTTGACGAATCTGACGACGAAGATTACACGGTAATTTATAACAAAAATTTATTTTCCTATAAAATAATTTCTGTTGATAATTTGAAAAAGGATTCGGAAAATGATAAAGTCAATATGCCTTCATTTCCATCACCCGAGCCTGAGGTCAGTTATTCTAATGATTTAGACTTCTTTAAAGATTTTGAGAATGAATTTACAGCCATTGTTTACAATGATGCTTTAACGTCTAAATCATATTTCTTAACTGAACATATTGTAAGTCCTCAACATATCGATAAATTTAATAATGAAACGTCGTTGTCAGAATGTGATGAAAAGGAACAAAACGTTTTATACTTTAATGATTTATTTCCTTTTAACGTGATTTATCCCGATGATCTAAAATTGGATACGGACAATGATAATGATATAATCGATATTGAGCAACCTATATGTCTGTCATACCATTACCTAATGTAATAAATGTTGATACACAAAGGTCAAATAAGCTTTTGGAAACAAGTCATGATACATCTAATAAATTTTTCAAAACTGAAACTTTTATCAAGAATCTAAATGTTAATATCACGACTTGTAATTATCTTAACAAAGGGATGTCATTCATTTTTCTAATCAAGAATTTGTATGTGCCATTTGGCATCCCGTTCAACCCCAAGTTGTTTTATAAGGATGGGATTAAATTGGAGGAAAAAGGGTCGAACTTAAAGACTAGCTGAAACAAAAGTGCTTCACAGGAGACAACCTAGTCATTTTAATTATTTGCCGTTTTAATTGTTTGTTGTATGAGTCTGTCTTCCCAGACACTTTATACGGCGTATCAAACCCCTCTGGATACGGCGTATAGAGATGTATCAGTTTAAAAAAACTTAATATTTAATTTCCAGTATTTAATTGTTTTTACAGGAACAATACGGCATATCCTAGGGTTCAGGATATGGCGTATTGATCCATGTACAATTATGTGTTTAATTGTTTTCTTGTACCATTGTAGCGACATAGAATTCGCACTTTTCTTCTAATCTCTTATACAGGACCTTGCTGAAACTATGATATGGTATATGCTGAAAAAGACATGTGTTGAACTTATCCGAGCATGCTGAAGCCCTAGTCAACACACTTTTTGCTCAAGAACGCATCTTGGAGAATTATCACGAGCAAAACATCAGGGAGTTTTCCGTTCTAATTCTATCTTTCCGATATTATTTAATTGTTTTATCTATACAACGAGGACATTGTATAATTTAAGTGAGGGGATGGAGAATTAGAGCGTACTTGTCTTCTTTTTTACAAAATAACATGCAAAGTGCTTAAAAATGACTAAAATTTTAAAAAAAAATTAGCATGACTTTTGTAAAAATCACTAGTTACATTACCTAGCGCACTATAACCCTTGATACATATTGTGAGAATTAAGCCTATTCCGTTTCCAACTGTCTACTAAAAAATTCCACAAAATTATGAGTGTGTCGGTGATGTAGTGGACTCTAGAACTTGGCCTGGTATATCACTCGAGACCGCCATGATTAGTATTATGGATTTAAATGG
>BQNB010125891.1:0-19689 GCA_026074375.1 Tanacetum coccineum
TATCTAAGATTTATTCCAATATTTTTAGACAAGAACAAAAGATTCCTTAATCCCCGCAATAGAAAATATATTGCTCCTAATTTAACTCCAAAACTTTTTAGCAATATGAAAAGAGGTTTTTTAAGGAACACACACCTTTGTTTCCAAGTATGCTAGCAATTCAAGCAGAAGAGGGTGAAGGTTTAGGACATCCCTTTGAACCTCAACCACCACCTTCTACTGCTCAACCTACTCATGAAGAACCAATTCCTAATGTTGTATCATCACCACATCAAATAACTCAAACACCTAGGAAAGCCTTAAACAAGGTCACTAAGTTACCTCAGACTAATGAGCTTATACCCAATGTACTAGATGAGGCTGTCTATGAGGAGTGGGATGACAGAGTGGAAAGGGCTACCACTACTGCTGTTAGCTTAGATGCAGAGCAGGCTAGTGGTAACATTAATAGGACCCAATCTACGACAATACCTAATGTGCCTCTTTCTCAAGGAATTGGTGCAGGTGGTAGTCCCAGGTGCCAAAAAGCCATAGGGGGTTCCATTGCTCAGACTAGGTCTAAGAAGGTACCTACACTGCCTCTCCCCATGATTCACCTCTTCCAAGAGTCCATATACTTGGAAGTGATGAGGGCAGTATGACACTACAAGAATTGACGGTTTTATGTACAACATTGTCTAAGAAAGTGGAAAGCTTAGAGGCAGATTTGAAGCAAACTAAGCAAGATTTGAAGCAAACTAAGCAAGCATATGGTGCTGCTTATACCAAGCTTATCATGAAGGTGAAAATATTAGAGAAGACTATCAAGACAAGCCATTCCAGAAGGAGAGCCAAAATTGTTGTTTCAGATGATGAAGAGGATTCTTCCAAACAGTTAAGGATGATAGAAGAAATTGATCAAGATGCAGGAGTTACTTTGGTTACTCCTACACAGGGAGAAGATCAACCTGAAGATCAGTTGGGAGTTCTTAGTGCAGCTAAAGTTCTTGCAAATGCAGCTAAAACAAATGTTCACACTTATACTAGAAAAAGAAGGGCAGTTATTACTAGTAGTGGTGGAATTAGTACTGCTAAAGAATCAGTTAGTACTGCTGGTATGGTTCAAGAGGTTAACATTAGTATTCCTTCACCAGTTGTAGCCAAAGATAAAGGTAAAGGTAAAATGAAGGAATCTGAGGATGAACAGACTAAGAGAACTAAATTACAGCAAGAACAAGAGAGGCTTGGTCATGAAGCAGCAGTGAGACTGTAAGAGGAACTGGATGAAGAAGAAAGACAAAGGATTGTTAGAGTTCATAAAACAGCCCAATCTTTTACTAAGGAAGAATGGGAAAACATTAGAGCAAGAGTTGAAGCTAATGAAGAGCTATCTAAGAGACTACAAGCAGAGGAAAGGAACAAGTACAGTCAAGTTGATCAAGCAAAGATGCTTGTAGATCTTATTAATCAGAGAAAGAAATATTTTGCTGCATAGAAAGCTGAAGCAAAGAGGAACAAGCCCATGACACAAGCTCAACAGAGGAATTATATGATTAATTACATCAAGCACATAGGAAGTCATACACTGCAGCAATTGAAAAAATATTCTTTTAATGAACTCAAGGAATTATTTGAAACTACAATGAAGAATGTCAACACTTTTGTACCCATGGAGACTGAAGATAGAGAAAGAGCATCAGAGTTAGCAGCTGGAAGTTCACAAGCAACAATTATTGATTCTACAGAAGTTGGAAGTTCTAAAAGGGATGCACAAGCAACAATTATTTATTCCTGTAGTTGTTGGAAAGTTCTAAAAAGCGGTTGCAGAAAGCAGAAACCTTGATCATGAAGGTTCTAAAGAGACAAAATAATAATGAAAGCTCAAGGGATCAGTTCCATAACAACCATGGAAGTAGAGGGAAAAAGGAATTTTTACAACGAGGATTTACAACAAATGATAATGGTCAGTTCTTGTGGAGAAGTTATGTCTTAAAGCCTTTACATGGGTCAAATATCCAATCATTGACTGGGAGGTTTACACTGAAGAATCTAGAAAATATTAAAAGATTATCAGGGTTGGTAATCATACAGAAGCATATCAATTCATTAAAGATATGTTGAAAATATTTAACAGGGATGACTTGGTGATGCTATGGAATTTGGTTTCTAAGATAATATTAGTTCAATTGAAACACTAGTGTAGTGATAATAGGTAGATCAAGAGTACATTATTGGTTGATATTTGATAGAGGCTTGTTCTGAATCCTTAAAATACTGGTTGAATTAACACTATGGAGTTACTGGTGTCGCGAGGATACGCATGGCTATGATCTCATTGAATATGGAGATGTATATGATACATGTGGGGTTCGGGCTTCATCACTGTGTCTACAGAGAGAGAATCGATTTTTTCATGATGTAGAGGAAAGAATATCTATTTTCTAAAAGGAGTCTCTGACTTTATGTTCTCGTTATACTTAGCTGGTTAGTTAGAACACATACAGAGTGGCCAAATGAGACTTCTAAGGAAAAGTTCATACAAACTATACAGACATAGACAAATTAAAGTGTTTGGAAGCATCCTCATGCACTAATGGTTTATTTCGGGATATAACTTGTAGATTTAAACGTCAATCACAAGTTTAGGGGAGGATTGTTGGGAATTAAACTTTCTCACACTTAGTACTGCCAAGCTTAGTTAGTACTGGCAGAGTTGAAGTTAGTACTGCTGGAGTTGAGTTAGTACTGTCAGTGTAAACTATTTAAAAAAAAATAAATAAACTGCTGATGAGAGGATTACTACGTTCTGACGAGATAAAGACGTGCTGAAGAGATAAAGACATGTGATATGATTTGTATTAGTTTATTTTGTGTATATCTTATATTATTAGAAAGATTCGTATAAGATAAATAATTAGAAGATTTGTACTTATCTTGTAAAGGACTCCTTGGTGTATAAAAGGAGATCCAAGGTTATGATGTTAGGAAATTATATAGAGTTGCATGTACAATAGTAATAGCTTCAAGGTTGTAAACCCTAGTACTAGGACAGAGTACTCGTCATTTATTGATCTTAAATAATATTGAAGCTTTTTTACTATTACTTCTTGTCAATCAATATTTACTGTTAATTTTAGTTCTTATATAGTATTAGAGAGTGATTCAGCATACCTTTAATATACTACAAAGTTTCTTCCAATTGTTATTTTGGCGATTCACTCCAAGGTTAAATAATCTTTATATGTAAATGAATCAATCTTAGTTTGGATCAACAGGAGTGCATAATCAAAGTGTACGCGATGGCATGTTCATAGATCTATCCAAGGAGTTTTACAAACACATTCTTGAATCAAAGGAAGCGAACATGATGGCAACGTCGTTGGTTAGAGTTGCTTAGCGATTACGATTATGAAATTTCCCGTTACCACCGGGGAAAGCAAATGTATTGGCGATGCTATTAAGCCTTTAAGAACGGAATATAAGCCTTACAGGTTTGTCGAGCCTTAGCCTTGGACTATTGGTTTGAATCTCCCCAAGCACAATTCTGGAAAGCTCAAATAGAGGCACTAGTATACCGAGAGAATCTCAAAAGGAAGACGTAGGTGGGATGTTCATAGAAGGATTATAACGAAGGAGAAGAGGGAACCGCGCAGATTGTAACACCTATGCTTAAATGGCGAGAGTTATTGCCATGTTATGGTGGATCTAAGGACCGTGATCATGCACGAGTCCATGACAAGGTCAAAATTACATCTATCCATTCGAGTGGCTGACAAGATTTGTTATTAGGACATGACTTAATGGCTATATTGGTGGCCAATATGAAGACGAAATTGCCAACCTATGTTAGCTAATGTTTGACTTGTGCTTGAAAGGTCTAAGGCTGAACACCAAAGGCCAGCTCGGGTTTCGTTAGTGTAACCCGAGATACCTCAATGGTAAGTGGGATAATATCATAAGGATTTATCACGATGCTTCATATAAGTCTCCACAAGGTTTATGACAACCATTTGGTAATTGTGGACAGACTTACTAAATCCGCGGATTCTTTATATTCGTACCAGTGTAGAGTAACTGATCCCATGGAAAGATTGGCAAGAATGTGTACCTTGAAAGAGTAGGTGCTCAAACGAGGCATTGAATACCTGTCTCAATCATTTATGATCGCGAACCTAGGTTCGCATTGAATTTCTGGAGGTCACTTCAGAAGGCCTTAGGTACGAATTTGGATATGAGTACTGCATACCATCCACAAACTGACGAACAAGAGAAGTGCGGAACTATCAAAAACGGCGAGGATATACTGCCCAGTGCTTGTGTTGATAGACTTTGGAAAGGGGTTAGATTAACCCATTTTCCATTTGTTGAGTTTTCATATAACAATAAGTTATCACAGCTACGCATATCAGCTGCACAATTTGATAGTTCTTTACGGTCAAAAGTGTATGCACGTGTTTTGTAGGGGCTTTGAGTACAATTGCTTTGTGGAAGTTCCAACCACTTTTCAGAAATGTAGTTCAAGAGAAGACCTTAAGATCAGGTCATCAGATCTAGCACGAGAATTCAACGTCGGCTCGTTGATCGACAAAAGACGTTGTGACACCGCATTTGTAATAGCCGGTAAGCCGATGGAATTTCAAGTTAGGGATCTGATTTTGAGTAATGCTGTGAAGGTTTCGCCTTGGGAATGAAAAGTAAGTAGTTGATGTTGTTGGCAAACGGGGGAAGCTAACTCCACAAATATGTTGGACCTTTCTAAAGTGTTGGTAAATGTTGGATCCTTTGTTACAATAATCTTGAGCGTTCGCTTTATCTAAGAGTCATAGACAGGGTTTTACATACTTACGTTTCATGTATCCAACTTGAAGAAGTGCCATGTCGATGAACCATTAGCCGTTCCGTTAGATGGACTCCATATTGATGACAAGCTTCATTTCATCGAGGAACCTATAGAAATCATGGATCGTGAAGCTAAACGATTGAAGCAAAGCCGTATACCAATCATTAAGGTTCGATGGAACTCTAGGAGGGGTTTTGAGTTCACATGGGAACGTGAAGATCAATTCCGGAAGAAGTATCCGCATCTCTTCACAAAGACTGCACCGTCGTCAAGTGCCGCGTCTTAAGCCTTGAGGACATGGATCATTTAACAAGGGAAGACTATAACACCCCGTGTTTTCAGGTCATTTTACGAAGTCATTTAATCCACTATTTATTTTTAGTCCCGTACGCGTTTGCTTTTAATTTTAATCGTTAAGTTAAATCGCGTAAGCTAAAAATTAGCATTTAACGTAAACGGGCATCAAACAATTAAATGTTTACGTCAAGCAAGTGTTAGATAATTATTTGGAGGATAATTAATAACTTTGCACATTTTATTTTTATTGGTTACGTAAAGTGTTTAGGTTTCGTGATAAAATACGTTTAGGCATTCATGGAACCACCAAAAATTTTCTACGCTTCAACAAATACCCAATACTCAAAGTTTTTATAAAACTTCACCCTTGTTATCACCTTGGCTAAATTTTATCTATGAGGAACCAAACCAAAACCAAATGCTACAAGTATTTACTTATATACTTAATCAATACACATTTAAACTACAAATAATGCAAGTTTCCTTGCCCTCCCTCCCCTAAAATTCGGTGCTAATGTGCTCCCTAGGGGACATTTAGCACACAAAATCTTAGCAAGTTCTTTGTACAACACTAGGGCTCATATGGCTAGCTCATGACTAGTAGAAATTGACAAAGGGACTCATCGTTAATTCACTCTTTTGTCTATTTGACTTTCCTTTACTAAGTTGACTAGCTTGGTTGTTATATATCCTTGCTATAACTTAAAGCGGGATATTACTACTTCATACTCAGTTCAATAGAATGAAAACCTTCTCAAGTATCTCTTGTTTTCTCCCTCTAGCTCTAAGTCTTCACGGTTTAGTATTAAGCCAACTTTAAAACCCCTTAATTTACTTCATGCTATGTTATTTTACCACATATTCAAGTGTTCTAGCATCATATCTAAGGTATTCTAAGGTATATTGAAGGCTTGGTTTAATGTTTAAAAGGGTTAAACAAGAAAGGTGCAAGATTAGGGTTTTCATTGCAATTTAGGGTTTATAGTCTTGAAAGCTTGGGTTTTATATCTAAACTAGGGTTTAGATTATGTTACTCTTCATCACACTTCATATTAAGGTTATCTAAAAACCATACACCCTTTATATTTGTGACTTCATGTGTATATTATGTTTATATAGTGAATCACCATCTAGGATATACATTAACATGTAAAATAGATTTTTTTTACTTTTGATCATGGTTTGATATGCTTTGTCATATGTTATATGGATGTTAAATACATGTTGGAATGGAAGTATAAGTATTATACAAGTATTGGTTAATTTATAAAAAGTGTATATAAAGTAATGGTTTAAAAGATTACTTATTAAGTTTATAAGTAAATGGAATACAAGGACATGTTAATCTTGGACAAAAATCATTGGAAAATTGTTATAGGACTTTTAATAGATGATACTTGTGGTATAAATTATGGTAAAGGACTTGTAACAAGTTTACTAAACTAAAAACATATAAAAACTACTTTTATAAACATTTTAAGCAAAAGATCCAAACTTTCTGTTTTTAATTCGAATATAAAGCATTTATTTTATGTTTTTATAAAATACTACATTTTACAAGGATCGTAGGCATATAGAGAATTCGAAAAACCAAGCTATAACGAAGAAGTTATGCTATTTGCAAGTTTATATAATTAAATATATAAAAAGTGATTTTATAAAAGTAATTTTATAAAAAAAGTTATTGCTCATCTCAGATACTTTTTGGAATATATCATAATTAGATAGAACTTTTAATTACGAAGACGTGCTCAAAAGAATCGCTAAAATCGGAGTTAAAACTAATAAGATATGACTTTTACGAGATTACGCTAACTAAATTTATAAAAATAAATTTATAAATGTGAATGAACAGTAAAAAGTACTGTTCATCATAGGACTTGAAAATATTAAAATGTAACATTTTGATATATCTTTTTAATACGAAAGCGTAAACATAAAAAACGTACGAAACGGGCTTAAAACGAGAAAGTTACGCCGTTTTTACTAAAGTGATATTTATAAACATTTTTACTTTTATTAAAATATTATTTCACTATTACTATTAGTTCGGTCGATGTTATATATAGATTTATACGGGTATTAGTTATTCAAAGTACTTAGTACTCATAAAAAAATATATTTAATAAGGTTGCATTTAGGGACGTTTTTCGTGAACGCATTTTCCATGTTTGTGATTTACATTATCGATTCCTCACTCAAGGTGAGTTTCAGTTAGCCCCACGTTTTATTATTTATTAATTGTTTTTCATGTTTTAGGGTGAGAAAACCATATGCATGTTTGATAATTAGACCTAAGGTGTACATCTTTAACGATTAGTGTGTTTGCTAAGTAGCGATAATAAACCCCTCTGAGTCCCATTAGATGATTACTTTTCAATATTTACTGTTCAATGTGAGCGCCGCATGTCTATAATAGTTCTATTTGGGATTGACATCCCTTGTTCGGTGAGAGTAATGCTCGCACGTGTGCCGGGTATGCCGCGGACAACTCGAACGCATCTTATTAATTAATATCCAAATCGGAATTTGGTATTTTTCGGAGTATTAGAACATCATCACGGGCAATGTTGGCAATTTATATTGCAATTCATACATGTCGAGCTTCAGTGTCATGAGCTTAGTAATGTAATTACTTTTTGTATGTTTGTTGCATGTGTTGCGTTATGATGTCTGTTGTCGTGTCAGGGTCAATTATTTTATTACTCAAGTTTTAAATTTTATATTTTAGAAGTGAAAAAAGAACACCACGTACAAGAACTTAAAACATCAACTTTACCTGAGCAGGCTGTACCGATCAAAAGATGGAGTTCGAGGTTAGTATGGGCCTGTTCGAACACTAATAAGTGAGTTGGACATATAATCTTATATTCCTATAGGAGTATGTTTAATTAGTTAGTGTATTACTGGTGAAAAACCTATGCTATGTGCGTTGTATAAAGTTATGGGGGTTTTCAGCCTGTGAGATTGGCACAGGTTTTGGTTCGGAAATACCAATACACAATTAAATAGACAATAAACTACAAATGAAGAAATTAGAGACTTATAGAAACGCGGGAGTACGAGGTTGGTACAAAGCCAATTGATAGAAAACTCGTTATATTAGCATAATTAAATCCGGTTCAATGCTGGGTATGTTTGTTTTTTGTGTCAATGATTTTACTTATCTCGATTTAGCGACATCATCATTCTTAAGACAGGTTAGGCGTGACAAACATCCTAAGACCTAGACACGATTCAATCCCTTGTACACAATTATTGCTCTATCCACATAAGAGTAGCCTTTAAATTTAATTATTATTTATCTTATAGAATTAATGCAGTCGTCGTGTTGATTATGATCATTTAAAACCCTTAGACCTAACAGAGAACTTTATCCCACTTATTGTTTGATACTGGTGTTTTATAGTACTGGTAGTCACTTTTCAATATTTATCCAGTAATTTATAGAGCACACTATGATTGCTTGAAACTAACCGGGGGTCTCACCTACCGGTTCCAACTAAGCTTCTATAATCTCATAAAGACAAAGACAGAATGTTATTTGTTATCTATTGGGTCCGAGTCTCAGCAGTAATACTGAAACACGATTTGAAGAGCATATCCCAGGTAGCTAGAATTACGTTGGTCTGTATCACTTTGACCCAGTTTGAATGATAGGTCGCATATTCTCAACACATAATAAAGTGTGATGGTGATAAACATAATTAAACAATCAACGATAAAAATAAGAAATAAAATTTAATAACGCAAAACAAAACATCTGATACTTTCTTAAGATGGTAATTACCCGAGGGTATTAGCCCACAACCAATTGTAAAATTATTCAGCGTAATCAGAACAATTAAAATCGAACAATTAAGAGAGTAAAAATTACACGATGTCGTCTATGGATTCGTGATCAATGCTTGACCTTGGGTGCTGATCTTCTCTTCCTACAATTGTCTTTTTAGTGAGTATGGTATAAAGAATGTTGATATTACTCACTAAAATACTCATTTTTGAGTCTTCTATTTATTGTGTCTGAAAAAGACTCGATACGCCGTATCCAGCAAGGTCCAATAAGGCGTGATTGGGATGGATTCCTTGGATGTGCGCTACAGGTGGTAATAAATATTTGATCATCATTCCTAATTAAATTGATTTACTGTATCTACTTCGAAACAGGTTATTTCATGGATACAGGTTTATGTAGACTGAGTGAATACGCCGTATGGGAATTGGTCCAAAAGCGTTTTCTTGTGAAGTCTTGGCGCGATACGCGTATCTCTTTAGTTGGATTTCAGCGTATTCGTTGAATTTCAGCAATCTTCAATGTCTTCGTTTTAGCTCCTAAATTATGAGCCTTTTGCTTGTCTTCACAAACACTCCTGGAATGATATTTACCATTTATCAACTTCATTCTTGCAATTAAGTACCAAATTAATGCAATAATTTATCAAAATAGGCAATTAGGATGGGAGGATAAATGATAAAATAAAGTGACATTATTTGATGTTATGAAATATCCTCCTACTTGAATCCTATTTGTCCTCAAGTAGACCTTAGATAAAAGTTTAGTTTATGAAAATGTGTCCCAACTGGAGTTGAGGATTTTCTGTTTAAGCATTGTTTTGTCCTAATCACCTGTACATAACTAAGCTGGGTGTAACATTTAAGTAGTACGCTCAATTGCTTAGTTGTAATTAGCTTCGTATCATAGGCTTGGCAAGGATACACATCTCCACCGCTAAAGCTAAGGAAGAACAAGTCAAAAGCTAAATTGGGTTAAGAAGGCTTACGAGTTGAATCACTTCAACATCTTTTCCCATAAAGTTACCATCACCAACAAGGAAGCTGTATCGTACATACAACGGCCATAACAACGCGAATAGACTTATACAATCCCACTCATCCCTGTTCGTGTTTAACAGGCGGTTAGGATGAGAATGAATATAGAGGAGGGAGCTTCTAACTTTTCACCGAAATTCGTCATCCGAACATGGGTGTGCGGAGTGAGACATGGATACATTGGCACGTAACATTGAGGCAGAAATAGTGCGAATGCGCGGCATAGGCATTGAGATAAACAAGTACGTGTTCGATGTGCGACACTACGGGTTAGTTGCTTAGGAAAGGGAAGGTAAGATGGGGCTACGTGTTAAAGTAAAAATTCACAAAAACAAATAGATTAAGCCAACAATTAAGGTGTGTTCGGTTGCTATAAGTAACTTTCCCCCACTTGTTCCATGACTAAAAGACTCAAACATATAGACAGACGCCTCGATCACAGAAATGACAAAGACAACCTAAGTTGGCGTTCTCATAACGGTCAACTTTCCTTACATCCCGCTCTTTACATACTTTTACATAAGTGGTGATCATCAGCACACGCTTTTTTACAATGACTTTCACATCATTGATTTTTGTAATGTCTCAACGAATAATCGATCCTTCTAAGTAATTCCTTCAGTATAAACTTCTTTTGAACCGACTATTTTTCTTCTATCTTTCTTCTTTTTTTAACAATACAACATAAACCTCGATTTGGTTTCACCGTGTGTCGTTCATATCAGATTCAATCCCGGAGTCAAATGCTTTTCTTTGTAACATTTCTTCGCTCTCTCTCTAACGGACATTGTTGTTCACAGAATCGCAAAAGTTAGTAGCGTTGAAACATTTCTGATTTGGCTTCATATCTTTCATATTTGCTTTGTATGCAATTTCCCGACCATACAGAGATGAAAAATTTCACTTTGGACCACAGGAAGACAAAGAATATGTCTTACACGGATAGCAAGTAGAAAAATTGGTTAAAATTGGCCTTATTCTCACTATGGTTAGGCCAAGGTTGCAAAACGGTTGTATGAAACATATAATATGGTTGTGTTGAAAAGAAAGGCAATGGCAATCTAACAGGTTGTTCTAGGGGATTTTACTCTATAAATAAGAGTAATCAAGGGTTACACAGGAGTAAACTAACCAGTGTGGATGTTGATCCTAATCCTTGATCGATTCCTTATGGTTTGTTCGATGGTTTATGTTCATTGGGAAGCAAGAGCATCAGTGGTACTGACCTGAATATGAGTTAATGTTCATTGGGAAGAGCACATGAGTAGCAAGCTGTTCTAGCCTTCTCAGTCATTCTGCCTTACTTGGTCTTTTCTTGCGCGAGTTACTGGTACAAACTTCTTCGGTTATCTGAATAGTACCATTCTCTTGGGTTGTTTTAGTACAAACACCCTTATGAGTTTACCATTCTTTTTGACCTTCACCATTAAAGCATAGTCTTATATCGGGTGTGTGGTTGCTTAATTCTTTATCACCCAAATCTCATACCTCACTATTTATGTATGGGTAGCTTAGAAGTGGATTTGTATTTGATATTCAAATTCCCATAGTTTAGATCAACGTTTCTCAAAGCTAAGCTCTGATACCACTTGTTTCGATCACATTCCTTGATCGATTCACTCTAGGGTTGTCTCTAAGGTTATAATTACATTGGATAGATCCTCAAATTAACTTGTAGTAGAAACTTTGCTGTATGTATAATTAAAGTGTATTCGGAATTATACACCTTAATAACTTAGAAGTATTATGAATACAAAATAATCTGGTGATTAAACAAGATATTATCCAAACGCTTAATACTATTAGATCAATAATCTCGAGTAATCTTCACTGTACTATAGTTTACAACATTGATGATTTTTCATTAAATCGACTGCACAAAATCTATGTAAAACTTGTATGAAAACTTATATCAATAATGCCATAGTACCTCCTTTTATAGATAAGGAGTCCTAGTCGGCTTACGATGACATTCCTAAGATATCATTAATTCTTTTCTTAACATAATCTGTAACATCTTAAACATAATACATTATTGCATATCTTGTACAAAAATATCTAAATTACTAATCTTCACAAGTATTCTTGTTGTCTCCAAACATTTTTTTTCTCTTTAAAAACTGTCTTTATCCTCCTTGAATAGTAGTAAGTCTTTCTAGCAGTTTAAATCCAGCGAGCATAAATTTTTGTACAGCAGTACTAATAAGCATAAGCAGTAGTAACATTAGTTCTGCCAGTACTTAATATATAACTCACAGTCAGTATCAATGTACTAGCACTCTTAACGTTACTACTAGCAGCACTAACTACTTAGCTTATATTTTAGTCTACAAACTCTGAGCAGTCTTAACTTCAACTAACAGCAGTAACTTTTTTACTAACAGTACTAAATTATACTAACATTAGTAACTAGCAGTATTAATTGTTTATACTTACCAGTAACCTCACTATTAGTAATTTCCATTATGTTACCTGAGACAGTAGTAACTCTATGGTATCCTTGAAGTCTTTTAAGTCCCAACAATCCTCCCTTAAACTTGATGTTCATCTTCTGAATCTTCAAGTTTCTTTATTAAAAATTCATCATCATATCAGGAAGGATGCATTCAAACCTTTTATTGACCCTTTTGCTACTTTACCATAAGCTTGAGTAGTTGATAACACATCTCCATTCCATAATTAGTTTGAGTTTCTTTTTAGCATTTTTCCGTGATTGTTATTGTTGTGAGGGCGTATATCTCTTATTCAACTAACTTAAAGATGTGCACATTTCCTAACCTTACAAAGGGCCACTCCACATGAATCATTCAACTGCCAATCGCAGTCAATGTATATACCTTGTAGATTTTCCTTATTACATACTCTTTATGTCTGGTTCAAACATGAATTTTAAATCACCCCACAACACTCTTTTATGTTCATCTTCAGGCCTTGTATCACCATGCTTTGCTTTGACCAACTTCCAAAGAGTCTGTAAATCTTCTCTGTCAATATCCTGAAGCGTACTAATCATTGAAGAATATCTCTTAGAACTTCCATCTGCTCTTATAAATTGATAATGTCCTATTATTCCTTCTTTAATAATCTTGTATTCAATAATCACTGGTGGTTTGGTAGCAAGTGGTATAGCATCAATTGCTATATCATCATCTTTGACGATCACCAGATGCTTTTTCAGCTCAGCTTCATCATCTACTTCAACTTCTTCATGCTTATCAGTCTTGTTATCATCCTCCATTCTTTGTCTCTTTGAAGATTCTTGTTGTTGCTATTTCCCTGCTCTCTTTTCTTACCAAGTATCTTCTTTCTACTGCCTTTAGCTTTCTCCTCACTACTTTCTGCCTTATTTGGCTTACCAGATTCTAGTTCATCCTCTGTACCTTTAGAACTTTCTTCTGTTTCCTTTTTGCTTTTAACTAGCTCAGAATCCATTGGAATAAAAATATTTACTCTCCTCATTTCATTATCAAACAACTTCTGGATCTCTTCATAGCTCTTGCTCTTCAACTGATTATGTTTGTATCCACCCATGTTTTTAAGATAGGTAGACATTAGATTCCTCTTTTGAGCTTTAGTTGGTGGCTTTCTTCTTTTCTCTTTAGCTCTAAGCATTGCAAAGTGTTTCTTTCTTTTGTTCATAAGCTCTACAAACAGTCTTGATCTTTGTTCAATAGTAATATCTCTCATGTTACTTCTTGTGTTGTAGCCTCTGAGCGCTAACTCAAAAATCTGCCTCCATCATAACTTGTGTAATTTTCCCATGACTCAATCGAAACCTTGTTTGTTCTTCTTTCCTTCTGTTTCCTTGCACCTTTCTTCTTTTATAAGTTCAGCCTCCAACTGAGCTTGAAGATTTCTTGCCAAATCTTCATCAAGAGCAACTTGATCTTTTCTTTTCAGAGGAAACTCAAGCTCAATCATGATTGCTTTGTCTTTGTCTTTAATCATTGAAGGTTTGTGTTTCTTGTGGAGTTTTGAATTACTTGGTCCTCTATACTACAAACCCATATTAGCCTTGGGTATTGTAGTTGTTTGTTGTGGTATAAAAACAAGTTAGCAATATGTAAAAACTCTAGGTTTAGCTGCTTTGATTTAATATAAGTGTCTGTGATCAAAGTTACTTTTCAATGTTGTAGGAGTTAAAGTACATTCTTCAACAATAGTTTTTACCTCTTCTTTCCTTTGCACTTTGCTTTCATTGTTTCTCACCTACTGGCATATCCCAAATTTATTCATTCACCATGAAGATCATTTGCTGATCAAACATTTCTTCATTCATTTGTATCTTCATTTTTTTCTAGTCATTATCTGACCTACACCTAGGTATCCATCAATAAAGAAAACAATCAGCTTATCCTTATTATCAATGTCTTCAATACTCCTCCCTTGTTTGGATACATCTTCATGATCACCCAAACTATCTTTATCCTCAGAGGATTCAACTCTTCTAGACTTACCAACTTTCCTTAATCTTTTGAATCCTGTAGTTCTTGATTTCTTTTTCTTTTCCAACTTCTGAACCCTCTTCTTTAAATCAGCAATCTTCCGTATTTGCCTTTGTGCATCCTTCGCGCCTTTTCTAACATCAAGAAACCGTTTTTGTTTAAATTTGGTACACAAAAAAGAATCAATTCAGTTAGTGTATGCTATCCTCACCACTGAGAGGTGCGTTAATTCAATTGGAAGGATGTTAGGATCACATTGTCTCTTTCTTTGTTGTGTATCATTTCCTCTTTATGTGTGTATACATTTGCTCTCTACAGTGTTCCATTCCTACTGTTTCCCGTTGACCTATTTCTTATTTGAGAATCTAGAGGTTGATGGTTGAGTAGTAATGGAACGTGTTCTGATTAGAATTAGTAGGTATGCTTGATTTCTTACCCCTCATATTGAGTAGGTTTGAACCATCTTTGTTGCAAACAAGGGTGTTATTTTTCCTAGAAAAATCTTTCCTGTTATTTTCTCATATATGGCAAATATTTTCTTTGTGTGTGAAACTATATAGGGTTACACAAAATTTATTGTGATGTGGACATATCACCAAGCTGTTGATTATGAAAAACTTGTACGAAATCATGAGATAACATCATAAAGTTAACCCTCCATTATGTGTTTCACAATAGCATCAAATATGAAATTAGTAGATTATGAAATTTTTGGTTTCGTAGACCACTGCATATGATTAAAGAAGCCATTGTACTACTGAATTCGTTCCATTGCAGTGGAGTTTGGCACTAAGGGCATTGGGTTAATGGTCATGAATTAAGAACTTCCAGTGCGCGAGGAAAAGAAAAGCTTTTTAAAAATGTAAGGCATATTATTGAAGAAGGTTTTTCATACCCCATTTTTGCCAGTTCTTCAAAATTTGTAACAGTTTGACAACCACCAATCAAAGTTCCTCCCTGCATATTCCCAAGTGATTATCACTTCTAAAATGCTTGTACTTCCGTAGATCCAAAGAGCACCTATCTTCTTATCAATTAGGGCTTGTATTTGACATTCACTCCAATTAACCGTGTTATTTGCTCTTTGCGGTTGCCCTTCAAGGAACACTGTCAGATTAGATCGTAAGATGTGTAGAAAGAAAGTGAGAGATTTGACGTCAATGCTTTACTATACATACGCCCCAATCTGATTATTATTCTACCCATGAATTATATCAATAGAAAAATAAATCGTCTCATAATACATATATCCATACGATATAAACCTCATCACTTTTTCTAGCACTCTCGGTCGGTATTTCCCTTAATGAATGCATACCATGGATTGTGCAGTTTATCAGCAAAAGTTTCTAATGGTTGACGTTGTGTGGTGTTTTGATGATTCAAAGATGAAAACTGGGTTAGTGTTTAATGTGTGCTAGAGATTAGAGGAGTTTTAAGTATCACATTGAATTGATTGAAAATCAGATTTTAAAAAAGAATTCGGAAAATGAATAACCATAATCGACATACCATGAGATGTTATAGTATTATGATAATTCTTATAGAATCAAACACCTCTATATCAATAATTAGAGCATTAAACTTGAACTGACATACACTTAAAATTAAGCCCTATTGCAGCATTTAACTCTAAACTACCATAAAATTTTCGCAGACACAATGGTAAAGGACTTACCTTCTAACCCGCTTAGATGTAAACCCTATATAAACCTACTTTAATTCATTGATCATTTAAACAGCATTAAGTCTTATTAAAGTTACCAAGTACTAACTTCACTATTTTCTTTCCAAATACAAAGGACTTCTATCATCAATTGATTCTTCTCACAAGCTCTCTTTTTGTTTTTATGCTCACAATATCTCTCAATTCTTTTTGTTCACATAATCACTCATTTCTGTTTTTATTCACACATCTATCTGTCTATTTTTAATCTCACTTAATCTCTTATTTACTTTTGGTACTTTCCAAATCACTCTTTCTGTTTTTATGCCAAACATATTTGCTCAGTTTTGTTCCATCTAGTTCCATCAATTCCAATAATTTCATACTGTCCTCCCCACTTCCAAGTGTATAACCTCTTGAGAGAGGTGCATCCACATCCCCCAATATGGTATCTTGGCACCTAGGACCACTACCTGAACCAATTTCCATGGAAAACTTGATCCTTGTTAAGTGTATGCTCTAATGCGATTGGGTCTTATTTGATGTTACACACTGTCCTGCTCAAATTTCTAAGATCAAGAATGCTAGTAAAGTGGCGTGCTCCTTCTATTATAAATCACCCAACTCCTTATGGAACTAGCCTCATCACACTCAGCTCTTTTTTCAATTTGGAGGACACATGACAAGTTCCTTTACTAATATATTTAAATGTAAATAAGTATATTATATATTATAATATATAGGTTATTATCATTAGATAGTTCGCTATAGGTAACCCAGGAAGTATCGGTCTCTCACTTCGTTATCCACAATGTTTAAAACCGGACCCGGGTCGTTCTCCCCAACGAGGCGTGAAATTGACGGTTATGTTATTGGTTTGACTTTTGGATGCTTGAATGAAAGAAGGACTTGATTTGGTTTTCTAAATCCTACGGGAAATTACAAAAATTTAAACTAAGATATACTTAAAACTACGGGAAAATCATAAAAAGGCACGGGAAATTAAAGCCTAGATAACGGGGGAAACATAAAAAAAGGCAATGGATGTCCTAAAATTCTAAGGGAAGCATAAATAAGGTATAAAAGGAAATCTTAAGTCTAAGGGAACATAATTAGAAAGGCAACTTAAAGTTGTATAAAACGCGTGGCGTATGGAAAAACAAGAAAGGGAATTTAAACGGTTCTTTAAAAAACCCAAAATTTTGCAAAATTAACCACTACAAAAGCAAATATTTTTTTCCTAGGTCAGCCTATAACAATCGATAAAGACAAATTTAAAAAAAAAAATATTTTTTTGATTTATTATTAATTTTTTATGAATTAAAAAACTGATTTTTTAAAAAGATAAAATTTTTAAATTAAAAATACTACAACACTAGAAATGGGAAAGAAATCTGGGAAATTAAAAATGTTTGGAAAGTAGTTAAAATCATTGCTTGATCTCAAAGAAAAATAAAATGGGGGATTTACAGCTTATTGGAAGATAAGCTTGAATAATCAAAAATAAGCTAGAAAGGTAAAAAAGGGCGCATAAAACACCCCTCTTATATACCAGAATGCACCCAAGGCTCTAACAGAAAAGACCACTCATGTTCTAGTTAAGGGCGCACAATATGGTTAGTGTGGTGTGTGATTAAATGCTTAAACCGAGGAGACAACGGATAAAGAGCAAACAAATTTCTAAGGAAGTACCGCTCACATCCCACCTTCGGTTAATCCCATTTCGATTCTGGAACCCGATGTTCAGAAGACTTTACCTAAGCCAAATATTCCATATCCTTCGCGACGTAATGATCAAAAACTTCGTGAAAAAGCTTCGTATCAAAAAGAGAAGATTTTTCAAATGTTTCAAGATTTGCGCTTCGACATTAGCTTCGCAGATGTTTTACTTTTGATGCCAAGATTTGCTCCTACGATTAGGAATTTGCTCATGAATAAGGAAAAGTTGCTTGAATTAGCTAAGATACCGTTGAACGAGAATTGCTCGGCGATGCTCCTTAGAAAGCTTCTCGAAAAGCTTGGAGATCCTGGCAAGTTTCTTATACCATGTAATTTCCCGAGAATGGATGTATGCCACGCCTTGGCCGATCTTGGCGTAAGCATAAATCTTATGCCCAATTCCTTTTGGAAAATGTTATCCTTACCCGAACTTACACCAACTCGGATGACTTTAGAGTTAGCGGATCATTTGATTACTCATCCTAAAGGAGTCGCCGAAGATGTTTTTGTTAAAGTTGGGAAATTTCACTTTCCTACCGACTTCGTTGTTGTTGATTTCGAAGCCTGTTAGGATCACATAAATGGACCCGAACAAAGAAGCTTCGGTCACTCGAAGATACAAGACAAAAGTCTAGCTCGTTTAAGCGTGTAATAATGTAAATGGGCCAAGATGGAAAAAGCCCACAAAGGCCTCCTAGGCTAATCCTTTTTAGTATAAATACACCTAGTTTAGTCAAAATTAGGTTAGCTAGTCATTATAATATTGTTAGGTTTCTAGCCACCAAAAAGGTTTTCTTTCAATCATCAATAAAGTTTTATTTTCCTGCATCTTGATTCTTCACATCATTGTTAAGGTTTGTATGAATGATCATGGAACCTACAATTGGTATCAAGAGCCTACAAGATTGATGAATTGATTTGGTTTGTATTTTTTTGTTCTTGATTTCGAAAAAAATAAGAGGGGGTTTCGATTTCTTTGTTTTGATAAATTGTTTGTTTTGATTCTTGATTCAAAGTTGGTTTATGTTTAATCTAATATCAATCAAACCATCTTGTTAGCAATCAACGATCTCGTGATTATCTTTTGTTCATTTTTTTTGTTTGTTCGATTTGATTAAAAAAAAAAGGAGTCGAGATTTTTTTCTTCTTGTTTGAGGTTCGAGCTAATCATTGTTAAGGTTGTTCGTGTTGTTAAGCAAGAAAAAGGTCTTTGGATTCGTGTTTTGTGTCCACCGAATGAGCAAAAGGATTTGACGATCGAACGAGTTCAAGTCTTCGAGCATCGAACGAGTTTAGTCTTTGTGAACCGAACTAGTGGAATTCAAGGTTGGACCGAACAAGTGCAAAAGAAGGAGGATCGAACAACACAGACTGAACTAGGAGGATCGAACAAGCTTCAAAGTGAAACGATCGAACTAGGGAAACTCCTTTGAAGACCGAACTAGGAGGATCGAACAAGCTTCAAAGTGAAACGATCGAACTAGGGAAACTCCTTTGAGGACCAAACGAGTGTTTACTTTGAACAACTGAACGAGCAAACACCAAGGACAATCGAACCAGTGACTTCCTTCGTCAACCGAACAAGAGGATCGAACTAGCAAATACTTTTGAGGACCGAACGAGTGTTTACTTTGAACAACCGAACGAGCAAACACCAAGGACAATCGAACCAGTGACTTCCTTCATCAACCGAACGAGTGGATTCTTCTTGAACCGAACGAGCACAAGATTTCTTTCTCAACCGAACTTGAAGACCGAACTTGACCACACCTTAAGGACCGAACCACTACAACCTTATATGAACCGAACTAGTTAATCACTTCACAAACCGAACTAGTTAAGAGTTTAATTGTCACCGAACCAAATAATCAAACAACAACAAAAACATAAACACAAATCAACAATCACTTGCG
>BQNB010125892.1:5047-19689 GCA_026074375.1 Tanacetum coccineum
TAATCCAACAATCATTATTCCGACATAAAATTAAACTATTAGTTTACACAAGTTATCGATGCAAAAACAAAACGTACGATAACTGAACTTTGTTTATAAAGTTTTATGATTAAACAAAAATTAAATTATTTGTTGTACTTCAATAGGTAAAAATACATTGTTAAAAAAGAATTAAAAAAAACCCGTGCGTGCACGGGTTTTATAACTAGTATATGATATCTGATTTAACGAGTTAACTATCATGTTACATTTATATCTTTTACAATATTCAAAATATAACACAAACAAAAATATTTATGGTCAAAGTTGATGAATGAAGACTTAAAAGATTCCATTGTGGACACTTAATATGAGACGGAGGGAGTATTTGATAAAGATTTTAAATATATGCAAAGATCAAGGAAGTTGTTTCAAGAGTGGCAACAGAACTACGTTGTTCCAAAGAGTCAAAGAAAATTAAGAACGGTTTCTGCTCCACCACCACCAAAAACTCGAATTAATCCAGGGCAACATGGATGAACATTATATTCCCAACACAGTTTGCAATTGTTTCTTTGCATGTGGTTTCATGTCATCTTTATGTGGTGAAATAATTTTTTTAGTTGATGTATATTAGTATATAGTATATATGCAATATAATGGTGAAATGAATCATGTTTGTTCTTAGTTGCGAAAATGTCCATCTAAGTTATTAAACATTTTTTTGTTGACTTCATGTATGTTAATAAAAGTTATACTAATGTTATTTTGTTGAGGGGTTACCGGTGTTGTAACGCGGTATTGTGTGCCATTCACCCCCACACCTATTCCTTTCATTTTTTATATATATTTACACTTTTTAGATCTAGGGTTTATAAACCCTTTCTTCCCCAACTCTCTAATCCACCATGAACAACAACATGAATATCCTTTGTGGCTATGGTGATCTCGCAAGGTTACAAACTGCATGGACACAAAATAACCCCGCAAGGAGGTTTCTTGGTTGCCCCAATTTCATGGATCCTAAAAGAAATTGTAACTTTTTCAGGTGGATTGATCCCAATTACCAAATCAATGGTAATCATGCAAGGATGTTTCAGCTGCATTTGAGCTAGTAGTGAATCATCGAACAACAGCTTCTTGAACTTAATCAATAATCGACACTCTCGGTCAAACTTTTTACAAAAGGGTGTTGATGTCTTGATTTTTACCATGATTCCATAATTAGGTCATTCTTTAAGAATTTGGTATTTCTAATGTGTATGCTTCTTTTGGTTGTATAAGGTGGTAAGGCATGGGGGTTAGGTATGGTTGTTAAGGTTGTAAATGGCAGTTTAGGTTTAGTTGTTAATGTTGTATGGCAGTTTAATGTGAAAGTCTTTTTTAAGATTAGATGTATGATAAACTCTTGTTTATTAATGGTGTAACTCTTTTATATAAGTAATGATATAAAAGAACATAAATTAGGCTAACATAAGATTATAACTGATGTAATTAGCATCCTGTTCCAACATAGGAACACAAAAGATAGTGTTTAACATGTATCAAGGATTCATACATCACATAAGGTGAATTGGCACATGTATAAAATTGCCTAACAGTTGGCATGCCAATCTAAGTCACACATACCCATTACTCTATTGAAATTGCATCATCTGGATCCAATCCAGGTCCTGGTGTGGTGGCTTTTATATTTGTTTTTTTTTTTTTGTTAAACAAGATTTTGTGCAATCCATTCTGATTTTCCTTTGCACTGTTGTTGCACTGGTCTCCTTTGCACATGATTGGGTTTCTTGCAATGGTTTGTTCATGACGGTTGTTCTTCGCATTGATGCCTTCTTGTTCTTGGGATTCAAACTGGTAGGTGATTGGCCTAATTGCAATCTCAGAGTGATATCAGCTTCTAATAATGCAATCTTGTGTGTACATACCTTAGGCCATGCAGGTCTTGGAATACCCATACTATCCTGCATCTAAAAAGATTCACATTAGTTTTAATTTTTTAGCTTTAATACTTAAAGATAAACTTAGTTTATTGAATGACTTACTCCTAACATAGTCTGACCATCAATTGGATCCCAGGATACACCAAATCCTATTGGTCTAATACCATGAGGATACATCCTTGACTTGGATCCATCCCCTCTTCCTCTGCTACTAACTACCTTGCCATTGACTGTCCTTAGCCCATTCATGCTGCTACTCCCAGTATCTGCATAGCTTGATCCTACTTTCTCAGGTGATCTAATAAACACACCTGGCCTAAGCCTCTGCATAGCAACACCCCTTGAACTCACAACAATACTTGCACTATCTGGTGTAGATGGTGTTGCAGAAACTTTCCCACCCCTAGCACTCACTTTACCACCCCTAGCACTCACTTTCCCACCCCTAACACTTACTTTTCCACCCCTAATACTTGCATTTCCCCCTCTTGCAGACACAATCCCCCCACTTGCAGACACATTCCCCCCACTTGCAGTCACCTTACCTCCTCTAACAGTCACCTTACCTCCCCTAGCAGTTACACTACCACCCCTAGCAGTCACCTTACCTCCCCTAGCAGTTACACTACCACCCCTAGCAGTTACCATACCACCACTTGCACACACATTCCCAACACTTGCAGTTACATCTTCACCAGTTCCTGTCACTGCCTCAACACTTGTTGTCCCTTCAGTTTTAGTTGGGCAACTCCTTTGATTGTGTCCTGGTTTTTTACATAAAAAACAATGACCAATTTATCCCTTTCTACTTATCCTTGTTCTATTCCCCCCATCATCTTCCATGGCATCTCTCTTTCTCTTATGTGGTGGTCTTCCAGACATCCTTCTTTTAATAGGAGGCAATGGCTTTTGATAAGTAGTTGATGGCCATTGATCCATCCAAATTCATTTAGGCTGTATGAAAAGGTTATAATAGCAGACACAAATACTTCCCTTGTTATACCATGAGACACTTAATTTTTCCAGGTCGTTGTGTAGGAATATATTGCGCTAATACCATGTACAACCAATGGAAATACCAGATAATTACCAACCCCTACAAGTACAAGTCCTAGCTCTTTCATTAACCTTGAACCCTTCATAACCATTTCTTACTTCAAAGCTGGTCTGACCACTTGCAATGACTTTCCAAAATCTGCAAGTATTTCAAAAATAGTGTAAGTTTATGATTGCACTTCTCAAGCTTGAACCCTTCATAACCATAATGTTAATACAGACAGTAAAGATATTACATGTGATCATCTTTGCACTTCTCAAGGCTGTCTTTCTTAATGTTGGACAATACCATCAATTCCACTTTTCATTCTTCTCACAATCATGCCTCTGTGATCTATCCATACACAATAGCCTGATGTCTTCAAGCATGTTTATGATTGGTTTCCTTCTATCATCTACTATAAGGGCATTGAAACATTCAGAAATCCCATTCTCAACAGCATCACAAGCCTTATCAGTGGTGAAGTATGCTCTACTCCAACTTTCAGGATGCCTATCCATAAGGTGTTTGTATGCATCCTTGTTAATACATTGGATCTCTTTCATCACCTTCTCAAACATTGTGGGATAGGTTGCCTTTGCTGCTTGCCAGAACAGATTCCTATACAGCACCCCAGTGTATTTCTTCCTAAAGTTAGCATATATGTGTCTAGCACATTGTCTATGCTCAGCCATAGGCATAACCTATTTTGCAGCTTCAATGATACCCTGCAAATAAACATAAACAAATTAGAAAACATAAACAATAATTAAGAACATTGAACAAAAGTAATCATATTTTACCTTATGTTGATCAGAAATGATAGTGAGGCCTTGACCAGATGGTAAACCCAAATCACTAATCAAAAGTTCCATGAACCAAACCCAGTTGTCCTTATTCTCCACACTAACAACAGCCCAAGCAATAGGATATATCTGATTATTCCCATCTCTACCTACTGCTGACAGAAGTTCTCCTTTACATATGGTTTTCAAAAAACAACCATCAATCCCTATGACCCTCCTACATCCTGTAACTACCAAACCATCCTTTAAAGCCTTAAAGCATACATAAACCTACTAAAATATTTTTAAACATCAGGCATTGAATCCCACACTCCATTTACATGTTGAACCATGATTGGAGTTAAAGTATCTCAGCAGCATATGAAACGATAACTTTCCATAAAGATCTCTAGACAAGATCCGTCATAACTGTTTTAAAGCTTTCATTTTCCCCTTCTAGCCTGACTGATACCAAACCTTGCATTGTATTTCTTTAAGATTAGCATCAGTTTATTTCCTTGACTTGATACAAGATCCAAATTATCTTTTTGGCAAAGTTTCTAGCAATCCAATTACTTGTGATAAGGTAACCAGACTCATAATTCCTAGAACAAGAATGCTCACAATTCAATTATATCCCCCTTAATTTTGAAAACTCATTTCCTTTTGTCATCCAAGATGCCCACCAACCTGAAAAGAACATTTCCTATCTTTGGCATCTCTACAACATTTAGCCAAATGTCTCCTTGGGATATTTTACTTCATAATTATAACTTGTAACCAATAGCCAAGCATAAATGCCAATGCTCCTTTTTAAGTTGACAGGAACTCATACTTTTCACTCTAAAGACGGAGGTCTCATTAACTTCCATTTGACAGTAGGATCATGATAGGAACTTATCACCTTTTGTTTTCCTTATCAATAACATCTTTATCATCAGACACATCATTTTCAACAAACTCATCCCTTTTAAATACCCAATGTATATTTTACTTCCGAAGTTATCATCAAACATCTTTTTAGGTTTTGGGACTGTGTTGTCAAGTCCACGAATCAAACATTTCCTCTTCCCCATCAGATAAATGAACCACAGATGCGTGACACTACTCTTCACACTCTCCTGTCATACTCAAATATATTATACTCATCACAACTAAATCAACTAATCACTCAGCATCATTTATGTTCAACATTGTCTACATGTTGTTCTACAACAAGAAGTGGCATCCCAAAGTTCAAACACAGAGTAGACACATATATATCTACCACATAATCATTTTAGCAGCTACTTCAACACATTGGGCCAAGTCGTTATCAGTTTTTAAGGTTCTCAAACCTAACTTTAACTCTAAACCAGGAACTTGATAAAAAAATCTGTTTGATATCACTAGAACACTCACTAACTAAAAGCTTCACAAAACTAACAAAGTTCATTGCATCCATCTCAACATTCGGAATCTCAGATAATATTTCATAATCATATGAAAAAGGATCGCTTACAAATACACCTCCACGATGAAATCTTATCAGATAACTAGAAGATGATGACGAAGATGCCATCTGAAACAATATAATTAAAAAAAAGAGTTAATTTCAAGAAACCCTAATTTTTTAATAAAAAAGTTTAATTTTTTAACCTTATATAAAAAAGGAGTAGATCATACCTTCTTGGGAAGATGAGAACACTAATCTCAGAGTCAATTTTTTATTTTGTTCATGAAATGGGGATCTGTGTGTGTGTGTTTGATTAGGGTTTATAGAAATGGGGAAATGGGGAAAGGGTAATGGGGTCTGGTAATGAGTTACTAAATCCACGTAGGATTGCAACCGGGTGTTGTAAGTGATAATATTGGGAGTAACCTAATAAACCGGTCATGAAAACGTTAGTAACCCACACACACAAAATGAAACCCTGGTTACTTAGGACAACATTTGTGGAAACCTTAGTAACCTGCGTATGTATTAACCCTAATTTTTTTAGTTAATGTATATTAGTATAGTATATATGCAATATAATGGTGAAATGAATCATGTTTGTTCTTAGTTGCGAAAATGTCCATCTAAGTTATTAAACATTTTTTTGTTGACTTCATGTATGTTAACATAAGTACTAGATTTATAGAAAACTTTCATCGAGGTTAATCCGGTAACTGGTGACATGCTAATACCCGGTTACACTCGCCACATCAGTAAATAAAAGTCTCATATTTTCCACATCCGTTTGACCACGTCATGTTTCAAAGTCTATTGCCGCAGAAAGCTAATTTCATGTGCCAGCCCTGTAGAATAAATAACGTTGTTGATGATTCCAGAAAAAAAAATACAATACAGTTATAAATTTAACTATGTAAGATTAAAAAGTTCAAAAGCTCATATTATGATCGTCTTGCGGACAAGTCATAAGTCATTCACTATATTCCTTCCACGTGTTTGAATCACGAATTGCATAATCTGACTACAAGGTTTACCGAACTAATTATGCATTTTCACATGTGCTTTGAATAAAGTATATGCACAATAGTGTTGCTGGAAGCAATTGTTGATCATATGTGATCGAGTAGGGTAGTGCTACAGTTATACCAATAGCCACCAAGGCACATAGGAAATCTAGTATGCACACATGCACATGGAGACAGGTGAAGCGTATGCACATTTAATTGGCAACGATAAATATCTGACAGACTTGAATCACATACTGTCTCGATGTACTTTGGAACTCCTGTCAGCTGCATGTTCTTTTGAAGCCAGATAATCCGCCTCAATTTCAAAAAAATAATGGTTATTTTCATTTGATAGTCTCAAGTCATACCAGTCGCCAAAATGAGATTGTGGATGCACCAGTCAGTATGCAATTTAAGTAATAATACTCGGCTGAAACAATTCTATTGGGATATCAAGCTAGTGCTGTTAATTCACGGCCCAGTCATTCTCGAGGCTGAGGCGATAGCTAGTAACCCATGTTACACATCTAATGAAGATCAGATCACAAAGTCAGTACTGTGTGAACTCACTAGAAGAGCTAGCTAGCCAAGTTTGAACAGGTTTCAACTCTTTGGTCTTGATGGAAGAACATGACTAACTTGCATGAAAGACTTCTTGGTTCTTGCAACCAGTGTGAATTCAGTATTCTAATGCAATATAGTATTCTAGTCATCTACATTATGCATTAAGTATTTTAAGTTCTAGGTTTAAGTTAATAAATCAAAAAACCATTCATACCGATTATCTCTGATTTTAATTTTGAAAAATAATTGCGTAAACCCGATTAAAAGACACAACTCTTATATAATCTAAACTTCTTTAGTGAGTTCTATATTTACAAAGATATTTTGAATTTCAACAAGTTAAAATGTGGCTAAAAAAAGTTGCAATACGATAAGACATTCAAATAAAAAAGGGACAAGCCGACATATTAAAGAGTAAGAAGAGGATAAAAAAACCAAATGCATGTTTGCTTCCAGTTTCCCACTTGTACACATCTCATTCATCTGTGCATATATAAACTCAACCTGTGAAGTTACTTTTATGAAACATAGGCAAAATGTATATGGAAAAGTTTTCTGAAAAATTGATACTGTTGGCGTTTGTATTCCTATTGTTACTTGATCATCATTATGCCAATGCTGCCGTTGCAGGTAAGCGATCATTGTTCCGTGTGTTAATCATTTCGTCAATCATTATAATCGCAATTTATTCAGGTATATGCCTCTTTTGTTACTTTATTAACTATGTGAAGGCGTGTTCATGTAGACAATGGCATTAGAGGTACTCAACAATCGAGGAAGTTGATTCAAGCTTGGAAACATAAATTCATGGATTCCAAGATTCAAAGAAAGCTAAGAACAGCTAAATCTCCACCAGCGCCAATGCTCAGCCGTGGTCCTAGTTTCGGCAACAAACCCGCACCACCTTTGAGATGAACTTCATAATATCCTTACGTTAACTTTTGAGTCCGACTTCTCATCAATGTTGAAGTTGAACTCGCTCTGCTCAAAATCATAATCCAATGCTATCTATTTATAACTTCGATTCAAAAAATATATATGAGCCGATCCACAAAATAACGAATCACTAATGTAGATTTAGTGATTAATGTTGTCTTAATTTTTCTCATCTATGATTCTCAATATGAAATAGACTTATCTGAACTCGCGTATATCAGTTTCTAAGATAAAGGCTCCAAAACAAACCGAGCACGATTAAGTTATGGTGACTTATTTACTGGCAATAACATTGTGATAGACTTAACTGAACTGACTATGGTTGATGCTGACACATGTCACTAAAATCAGATAAAGGCTCCAAAACAAACCGAGCACGACAGTTTCATTTAATTATCGCCTTATCGGCTAATGTAACAGTACTTATATTCTCCAATGAATCAATTTGTATTGCCCCTTTTAATGGTTGATGCTGACCCATGTCACTAAAATCACTGGTAAAATATCAAATTTTAGCGACTGACTTGCTAGTTTAAGCTATTGTTTTCGTTTCATAATTACAGAGACCTTGTAGTAATAAAGAAAAGGTCGACTATTGGAATCCAAAAAACATTTAAGGAGTTGACAGAAGGTCAAAATCCCACTTGCTAAACTATCCCACTTTGACACTAGTCCAAGTGGATAGTAATTTCAACTATATGTAACTTTCAGTATTCCACAAATGCAATAGCATATAGCTGATTTATGCTATATAAAGCAACTCCATCTACATACCTATTTCAAAAAATATAAACAAAACACAGGAAAACAAAGATGGAAAACTTATATCCAAGACTGATAATTTCACTGTTTGTCGTATTACTGATACTTGATCATCATCATGCCAATGCTGTCCATTCAGGTAAAAGTTCTTTCATGCGTAAATCATTTTGTTGATCTAATGATTGTCATTGACAAATTTTAATCGTAACTATCGTTATCTGTAACTAGATAATGATTCTGAGTGTACCCAAAGATCAAGGAAGTTGATTCAGGGTTGGCAACAGAAAGTCATGGCTCCAAAGAGTGAAAGAAAACTAAGAGAGGTTCTGCCTCCACCAGGACCACAAGCGAACCATTTTCGCTCTTTCAACATGTCTCCACCACCACCTCTTCTGATGGAGTTCATATCTGATAATGGCTCAAATGAGAAAGTACGTTGCTATTATATGCCATTAACCCTTCTAGAAAATAATGTGAAGGGAAGCTAGCTTATCGGGAACGGAGTAGCTGAAAGGATCTCGAGCTTGTCTCAAAATTCCAAGTTAACTTTTGTTATTGAAAGCTAATTTCATGTGACAGTAGGATCGTTACAATGTTAATTATGAATTCCTTAAAAACAAAAGTACTCTAATAAATCTGAGTAATTTATTATATATCCCATAATAGGATTCGACTTGCAGACAAAAGTCATTCACCAATGTATGATGAATGAGACAACTGTATTTCACTGGAGTCACATGATATGCTTCCTTTCTTTGAATTCACCACGTTGTACTTACTACCTAAATTCATCCTCGATCTTCACTATTCTTCCCACAATTGTTATTTGAAAGACTGTCAGGGAAGCTTACATCTTTTTCATTGCCTTTGTACTCTTTTCACCAACTAGAACTCAATTTCATAAAATTATTGATAAACACTAGTGATACGTCATCGAATTGGATCTGTAATTTCCGTTAGAGGAGTAGACTATAACCTATTATGAACCGAAATAACCCATCTTTCAAAATACTCTAAAAGTTACAACTGTTTAAGCCCCTTAGAAGCTAATCCAAACACTCAAAATGGGCTTTACTCCCATATTAATACCTTATTCTACTCCGTTCCCACAATTAATTGTCCCCCGACAAAAAACACACAATTTAAGAAAACATAATCATTACTGCATTCTCTCTCTTACTTTTTTGCAGAATGACAGTTTTACCCTTATGGAATTAATTAAAGCTTTGAATAGAGTTTGTAATTTCTAGTATCATTAGGGACAATATGGTAAACCTGCTACATTACTCACAACTATATTTGGAAGGGGACAATAATTTTGGGACAACCCAAAATGGAAAGAGGGACTATTAATTTGGGACGGAGGGAGTAGTTGTTTACATACTATAAGCTTAATCCTAAAGTATAAGCAGCTTCGAAAAACACTCACTTAAAAGCACAAAAACCTTAGCCGCCTAAAAAGTGGCTATATTCTGGAATACCAAGAAACATTCTAAGAGTTGACTGAAGTCAATTATCCACACGAGAAATTCCAAGTGGGATAAAGCCAAATAGCAACATGCTGCTTATGCATTCCAAGACTTTTACATATATAATCTCAACAATCATAACTCATGCAAGCAAATATGGATAACTTTTCTCAAAAACTAATAACTTTGGTGATTCTCTTTCTCTTAGTACTTGATCATCATCATCCCGCCAATGCTTTCCTTTCAGGTAAACTATCCTTCCATAGTTCCATGTGCCAATCATTTTTTTAACCACCACCGTCTTAATCTTCTCGTACACTAAGCATAACAATGTCAGACAGACAAATTCAATAGATTGAAAACTTATTTTGAAGAATGGTTTTGTTTGAAATTCTTACTAGTTTTCTTAAAATGAGTTACTAAAGTTTAAACATATAGTTAGGTGGTTAAACTTCACTAACAAGTTGTTATGTCAAAAGGTACCTTGATCAAAGAGAATTTTTTTTATAATATTATACTATGAAACTTGTCTTGACTCAATAACCCAAATAGTTGCAACTAAACTTAATTAAAAAATAATTGCATTTAAATATGTTGAAAACCACAAATCGTTGCTAATTGTGAAGTGTCTACGCTTCTTGATAGAAATGATACTCAATTTGCAACAGACAATAAAGCATAGCTCAAATATACATGCTTAAAAATATAATTTATCATTATATGTGTATGCAGCATGTGTGTCTTAAGTCTTAACTAATGTTGTGTGTAAGTAGATACTGATTTTAAGGGCACCAGAAGATCAAGGAAGTTGATTCAGGGTAGGCAACAAGAAGCCGTAGTTGGAAAGAGTCAGAGAAAACTAAGAAGAGTTACATATCCACCCGCACCAAAAGCAAACCGCATTCAACATTTCAACGTGTCTCCACCGCCACCTTTACTTGTGTGATTTCCTAAGTTAGTGTTCAGAAAATGTTTGTACCGGCAAGTTTCTATGAAATTTAACTTATCAGGGAAGGGCACCAGCAAGTTTTTAAGTGAATCATGTTGTACTGATCTAAAGAATTCAAATAAACTATTCTAAAAGTTAATTGCACTTGCAAGATGGTCAATAACATAATTGACAATTCCACCAAAACAGCATCTTACGGTAATAGGTTTAGGAACAACAATTATTATTATAATCCAATACGAAAAGGTGACTTGCTGACAAAAGTCATTCACCAATGTAAGTTGAATCAGACAATTACTTAATTCACTAATGAATTCACATAATTCCCTTCCACGTCTTTGATTTATGGATTTCAAAATTTGACTGCAAGGTTAAACCTTACCCGAACTAATCAATACCTTCTAACTAAATTGTAAAATTTACAACTTATAAAAATAAAAACCTAAAATTCTATCGTGTACCTGATGCACATTGAGTCTGCTTAAAACAGATCTCGGAATCATTCTCAGTCAAGACTCAAGAAGCATAGCGACTGCATCCCTGAGGCTGCTTTTTTGTTTTGCAAAGGTCACTGGTTTATCGGAAATGACAGGATCATGTATATCGAAAACAATTCTATTTACATCAGATTGGGGTTGAGGTGATAGTAACCCATGTTACCCATCTCATGAAGATCAGATCACAAATTCGTACTGTGTGAACTCGGTACAGGAGCTAGTAGCCAACTTTGAACAGGTTTCAACTCTTTGGCCTTAATGGAAACACAGGACTAGCTTATTAACAAGACTTTTTTGTTTTTGCAACCAATGTGAATTCAGTACTCTGACGTAATCAAGTATTCAAGTCATCTACATTATGCAATTAAGTATTATAAGTTTTATGTTTAAGTTCATTAATTAAAAAAACATGTATATCAAATATCTCTGATTTCAGTATTGAAAAACAACTGCATAAACCCGAATTAAAAGGCACAACTCTTATATAATCTAAACTTCTTTAAAGTGAGTTCTATGTTTACAAAGATATTTTGAATTCAAACAAGTTAAATGTGCTAAAAAGGTGAAGTACAATGAAACATGCAAATATCAGAGTTGACCAGAGCCCACATGCTAAAGTAACTAAAGTGGATAAAAACCAACTATATGTTCTGATCCAGTTTCACACCTATACACATTATGCGGCATCTCAATGATTACTACATAAATAAACTCAACCTATGAAGTTATTTAATGAAATTCAAGCAAAACACTCAGAAAACATACATGGAGAAGTTTTCCGAAAAACTAATACTTTTGGCGTTTGTATTCCTATTGATACTTGATCATCATTATCATCATGCCGATGCAGTCGTTACAGGTAAACAATCCCTGTTCCATGTGTTTATGATTTCCTTAATCAAAGTTCAGTTTGAAACGATTGTTTTATTTGCATAAAGATTTCTTTTATTTGAATTTCCTCTAGAAATTACAACTGTTTAAGCCCCTTAGAAGCTAATCCAAACACTCAACATCAGCTTATCCAATATAAGCTATTAGATGTTTGTATACTATAAGCTTAATCCCAAATAAAAGCTTCGAAAAACACCCACTTAAAAGCACAAAAACCTTAGCCGACTAGAAAGTGGCTATATCAGAAAATACCAAGGAAACATTCAAATGAATGACTGAAGTCAAATTTCCACATGAGAAATTCCAACCGGGTGATAAAGTCCAAATAGCAACATGCTGCTTATGCATTCCATGGCTTTTTACATATATGATTCTCTTTCTGTTTAGTACTTGATCATATATCATCATGCCAATGCTTTCCCTTTCAGGAAACAATCCTTCCATAAGTTCATTGTGCCAATCTTTTTGTACCCTACCCCACCTTCTTTAATCTTATCGCATGCTAACCATAAGAATGTCAGATTAGGACAGCTATCGACTAAAATCATATTTATATGAATGCACTCTTGAAAATTCTACTATTTCTCTCAAACGAGTAACTAATGGATATTAAAAAATTTATAGTTAGGTGGTAACTTTTTCACATCCTTATATTCAGATCCCAAAACATCACTAACCAAGTTGTGATGCATAAGGTACCTTGATCAAATTTTAAAAGTACATTATTATACTATGAAACTTGTCTTCACTCAATAAACCAAATAAACTTAAAAAGAAAATTATTTTGGATTTTATTTCTAGATATATTCAAACACAAAGCGTTGCTAATGTTGATGTGTCCCTATGGCTTCTTGATAGAAATGATACTTGATTTGCAACGGACCAATAAAGCATAGCTCAAATATACATGCTTAAAAATATAATTTATCATTTATGTGTATGCAGCATGTGTTTCTTAACTAATGTTGTGTGTAAGTAGATACTGATTTTTAGGGCACCCAAAGATCAAGGAAGTTGATTCAGGGTAGGCAACAAGAAGCCGTAGTTCCAAAGAGTCAAAGAAAACTAAGAAGAGTTACATATCCACCCACACCAAAAGAGAACCGCATTCAACATTTCAACGTGTCTCCACCACCACCTTTACTTGTGTGATTTCCTAAGTTAGTGTTCAGAACATCTTTGTACCGGCGAGTTTTTATGGAATTTAACTTATCAGGGAAGGAAACCAAAGAGTTTTTAAGTGAATCATGTTGTACTGATCTAAAGAATTAAAATAAACTATTCTAAAAGTTAATTACACATGCAAGATGGTCAATAACATAATTGACAATTCCACAAAAACAGCATACATAATTTGCTTCCACTTCTTTGATTTATGGATTTCAAAATTTGACTGCAAGGTTAAACCTTACCCGAACTAATCATACCTTCTAACTTATACTTGTAAATAAGTGGTAAATAAAACTAAATTGTACTTTTTAAGTTAATGTAGTGTACGTAACAGCACATAGTCACTAAAGATAACAGGAAATCAGTATGCAACATTGTAGACAGACACATCATAAGCACATATGCAAGTATAGGGATCAGTATGCACACATTGTAGACAGACACATCTTAAAAGAGTCACAATTAATTCCTACATCTCAGATTCTTCGTGAAACTCCTTTCCTGCTCCATGTCTGTTTGAGGCCGGAGGCTCCAGAGACTCTGCCTCAATCTCAAAATAAATCATGGTTATTATTCCCCGAATAAGAAATCAATTCAATCCATCAGTTTTCTGTTCCCCAAAATATTTAAATCTGTTTTGATAAAATAGAAAAATCCACGTCTTCAACTCTTTCAACACCTTCTGAATGGAAAATTAACTTTCTACGCAGCCCTATCATTATCACATGTCTAGCAGACATGAAAATTATTACAAAAGACACAGAACAGACTGCTCCTTCTTGCAGAGATCCAATCTTAACACAGATGAATCATCAAATCTTAACATTTTCTCATCATCTTTTACATGTTCACGGATACAAGTTGCATGAGAAGAAGTATCAATGTATATATATACACAGAGACAGACACGAGTACATAAATGACAAAACACATGATTGTAAAGGATATAAAACTGTTACAAAGAGAATCAACATGAACTTGTTAAGGGTTCGTCCTGACTCATCCAAGGTAGTCAATTCTTATAAAGACCTTAGGAACATAAGCATGTTCTGCGTTATAATCAGGGCTCCTGCAGTGAGTGTGTATTAGATGCATTTAATTTTATTTTGACACAGTATTGATTTGGTTTTCCATTATAAGAGTGACTGTCGCACCATAGAAGCGACTCTTATGATTTCAGAGTTCTTGTACAAATATAGTTAATCTTGCAAATAAT
>BQNB010125893.1:0-19689 GCA_026074375.1 Tanacetum coccineum
AAGCTCACAATTATAAGTACCAATATCAATAAATAAAAAAAAGCTTATGGATAGGGGGCACTTTTTACATTCTTATAACAGCGTTGTTGTTTTGAGAGAAACCAACCTTAAACAATGTATAACTCTTATATGGGTTTTTCTATTTTGTGCCCTAGAAACATATGATAAAAAACCAAAAAAATACATAAAAAGTACACAAGGTTTTACAGAAAAGGACATAGGCACATACAAAAAGTACATTTTTTTGTGAATCCCCTGTGTCTGTAAGCCTTGTGTACTTTTTGCTTTCTTATCATATGCCTCTAAGGTACAAAATAAAAAAACATATGTTATATTAATGTTTTAACAAAAGTTTGATATTGCAACCATTCTTAATGAGATTTTCCTTGGCCGAGTCACTAACGGGTGTTTATTTTTGATTTAATGGTAATAAAACTAGATGCAAACAGGAATTTTTTTATGTTTCTTTTTTGCTTATTGTAAATATAAATCATGAATGTGAAAAGGAGTAAAAAGTAAAGGCTTCCTCATCCAGAACATATTTTTACCTCAAAATTTTAGTTATACCCTTTTTCTTTTCATTGTCTTTTAAAATATTAAACCAAAAACACAAACCTCATCTCTACTTGAGTCTCTTCTATTCATGGATCACATTGTCGGTCACCGCTGCTCGTCCATCATCACACTCACTACACCGACATAACGTTATTTGGACATGAATTTAGGAGATATACACTTTTATTACTAAATTTTTCTTTCCAATCAAAAGTTCAAATCGAAAACAATATTTTTGATGTTCTTTATACCAAAAATAATTTCTCAAAACAAATTTCATTTGCACAATTTTTACATCATATTGTCTTGGTAGTTTACGCAATTTAATACAAGTATAATGTTTGTAAGGTTTGCAGTCTTTCAAGCGTTTTTTTATGAAATGATGTTTTAGACAAGCTTTATATTTTCAAACAGGACAAACATTTCCAAACAAGACAGACTTTTCAACAAAACAGTCTCTCCAAACAAGAAATAAAAAGAAACAACCCCTAAACTTCCCCGTTCGAGGGCAAAACAATGTCATCCATGACAAATTATAAAAGATTTCGAAACTTGAAAACCATATTTCGACGAATTTTCAACATAAAGTTCTAGAAAGAAAAAGAAGTATCATCTTATTTCGAATCGTGCGAGTGATATGAATTTAGGACACATCGTCCCCCGACATAGTCCCTTTCAGTTGTCGTATGAGATTTGAACTTTGCAGTTAAGCCGAATAGTTGACACATTGTCCCACCAATCACACATAGTGAAAAAGTTCTTATATTAAGGTAAGTATATTGTTTCATTAACAATGATAGGAACTTGGAACCTTGAACTTCAGTGTTCCTAATAATGCATTAAAAATTGGGCAAGAGAATAAAAGTGAGTTTTCTAACAAAGAAAAACACAAATCAAATTTGTGGCGCATGCTCTTTCAACTTTCGAGTATAGAAGAATCACAAAGTGGTCCTTAGACTTGATCAACACTTTATTCATCTCTATATTATTTTCTGCAACGTCAATGGACCTTAACTTATAAATTGTTTATCAACTGACCATTTTATAAATGCAACCGATCAAGCTTTGAGCTCTTTTCAGTATAAAAGGTGGGTTTGAGTTTCGTTTGATTTAACTCGTTTGCACCTTTGATTGACACACATTTATTAAATAACTAAAAAACAATGATTAAAATCGCGAGTTAAATGAAAATATATCGTAGTTATAGAAAGGCAAGAGACTTGTCATATTCTAGTTTCAGAAAATAATATAGTGTGATGAAATGTCATCGTTCAAAATTCACACACACAAAGTTTTAGACTTGGAAAACCTAATTATTTCTTCTAAAAAAACAAAAAACAAAAAATATATCAAAAGTCAAATGCTCACAAATCAAAAGCAAGTTTTGAGTTGTGGAAGAGAATAGAAGTAAGTTGTTTGACATAGATTCCTATAAACCGGCGTGAAATTTGACATCATCGATAAGCTAATAATTCCATATTTAATATATATAATATTAATCGAAGATTTTATTGATTTTACATTTTATTAATCATCAGTTGAATATTGTATTTATCAGATTAAGCTTTTTTCTCTCATTGTATACGTTCTTTTTACTCATGTCATCATAAGACACTCGTGACTATATTGTATCATTACATATTTACATAACACCTGTGACACTTTTTGGTACATACGTAAGTGTAACTTTATTGATAAACAAATAGTTTCACTCTAAAAGTTTTGTATAATATTCATATTTCGTTTCAAGATACATCAAGTAGTAATTGATCTAAGATTTCATAAACTCTATTTAGTTATTAGGTATGGTAGGTTACTAATTAACCACCAATGTCGCATAGTGATAAGAGATTATGATGTTTTCACAAGAGGATCAAAGTTCGAACTTCACTCGGTACATATATTAGACGGCTAAGAAAATAGTCGGAAATATACCCGGTTAAGCTGCCGACATCTTAGCTACAGATTCTTCATTTACATGTAAACTGAAGAGAAAAACTTATTTACCAGTTTCATGATTACTAGAACTATTAATCAACCAATATACACCAAACCACATGACACGTTTTTTGTCTTCTTCTTTAACCAAAAATGTCCGAATTACATAGTCCATAAAAGGGCCCAAAACAACAACAAAGTTAAGCTTTTAGCGAGAAATTTATGGATCTTTGTAAATAACAAGCTTAGTTGCCCGCGCAGCTTAGTTGCCCGCGCTGCTGCGTTAGTTTTTTTTTCTTTTTGTATAAAATACATTTTATAGTGTTATTATTACAAAATTTTAGTAATGGTTTTGTCTTTGCTGTTTATATGTTGACGGGTAGTTGTGTTTTTCGTTGAACGATTAACATTCGGCCCTGTACATGAATCAGAATGGGCACCTGCATACATTGATAACCCAAATTCATTAAACACTACAATAGGCAATGACTAAAATGATTAATAAAAGATAAAGCCACATAATCAAGTGATAATATGCTTACCAATTAATGAGGATACAGCATCTGAAATTCCCTTTCGCGGCATTAACTGACCATCTTGTTGCAATTTACTTGATGCAAATGGAACCGCTTTTTCCATGACACCCGTGGACGTTGAAACACATGTTTCATGTGGTGTATTTGAGTTTAATAGTACTCTTGAATGTCGCATTTGATCGTCAGCCTCATAGAATATGCAAAAGTTTTTGCAATCGCCGAAACTTCCTTTGAAACACATACTTTTCCAGAGTTTGTTTCAAAATCATTTGGCGTCTTCCTTTTTCGACTACAGGATTCACCCATGGTCTTTGTAGTTTCTAACGGTGTTCTCAATTGATGGTTGTCACTGTTAATCTCAGAAGGCAAACAAACATTCTTATCTATGCCGCGATTAAGTTTTTTAAGAGCACATTCTATGTCTTTATTAATTTCAAAATCATCAGCCGTTTTTCTTTTAATAGCCTTGTTTTTGCTTTTCATGTTTATTAACTTCAGTCAAAGGCTAAAGGTATAAAGCAAGGTTTTCAAGATCGGGATCCTATCCAGGATCGTTTTCATCTTAGCAAGATCGAAATCGTAAAGTCGGATCAGGATCGTAAAATCCTACTATAATGTCATTGTCTTAATAGTCTTTGTGATATTATACAAATCTACAAATTATTATGTATCAAAAACACAAATTTATATGAATGTTTCATAGAAATGTTGCCATAAATTATGATTATGAAATGTTTAAAAAGATTAACATGTTGTTTTTTTAATTTTACCAAACACAACTCATTAATGTGTTGGTTTTTAGTTTGTGGTCTGAGAAAAGTAAGATCGATCAGCGTAGATATTCAGATCCTATGGTCAAATCGGATCCTATAAGATCCCTAAGCATGGCAAATATCCTACGTATGAAAGGGGGGAGGAATTCTGGATCCGTTTTTTGCTTTGCATATCGTAAAAATCGTAAGAACCTAAGATCAGATATCGAGATCTTAACAACCATGGTAACCGTAGACAAATCTCATCATTGGCTATTTTTGTAGTAAACATGTATAAGATCGAAATATGCAGTTACCATCGGCATATGCCAATATTACATGCCGAAATACTTTGCTACAATGCAGGGGGAGGTGCGAAGGGTCAGGAGAACAGGAAAAGGTAAAAAAAAGAGGGGCCCAAAACCATGCACTTGGATATATAATACTAAGCTAGGAAAGCAACAGGTCGAGAATCTAATAGCGTATTAGGACGCAGCACACTACAAACGAAAAGGAAAGCACTGAGATGGAAAGGCGTACCTGATACGCAATTTCGGAGAAGAAATGATCGTCACACTTGCCAAGGCGTTGATATTTTTTTCTAGAAGTTAAAGACGCATCTGCAATATCTATAAATACAACTGGAAAGTGAATTCTAAGTAAAGTCTCATTTGGGCTGGATTTGGGCTAGTACTATCAGGCCATGAGTAGCCCACGAAAACACAACTGTAGCAAATATGGTTAAAACGGCAACGTTTTAACCCAATCATAGTATATAAATATATATAATATATAATGAGTTTTTGAAATATGCGCTTCACGACGAGCCGTTTGTTAATTGTTGATATTGTCGTTATTGTGATATTTTTGTTTACGTTAGTTGAGAAAATAATTCTATTCGTATATTTTCGCAACCAGAAACGTAACGGGTTTGCGATTTAGCGAGTCGGTTCGATCCGTAAATCGGTTGCGTTAGGCGATCGGGTTTGAAAAAAATGATTAGTAACCGAGTCAGTTCACAAATACAGGCCCAACGCCAGGCCAAAAAATGAGGCCCAAAAGTGTATCAATCGCTAAGTTGAGCCATGCAACTTTGCAATAGACGGTCAAAATGTTAATATGTTATAAAACATATGAATGGCCTCCTAGAGGTCATTCCCACAAACAGCCCAATGAAGCCCTGCGTCTAACTGTTGTATTGTTTATATAACAAGCTGAATAGCTGCGCGATGCGGCGGTACTTGATTTGACGCTTTTTTGTGGTTACATGTGTTTTCGACGCAAACAAGTTACATTTCAGTAATGTAAAAGATCATCTACATCTTACACCTTCTGTAGTAAATATTTACGATCAACCCATTCACATGGAAAATGGTCCGAATTATCCACATATAATATAATTGTTAAACAATTCATTACAACTTCGCAGAGCTTTTTTTAAAAACTAAATAAAGACAACAACAACATGTATAGAACTTAGGTCTGGTGACATAAGCTGCAGTAAACACCACATCAACAACTAACCAAAAAAAACACTAAAGAGTGACGAATAGTAAAGTATATATGAGAACATTCACGAAAACTATTCTAATAAGACATTCAAGAGAAAAGCATGATGCCGATATTTGACCGTATATATAACTTAAATGTATAGCTAATACTGAAACTTAAGGAAGCACATACGTATGGCATTTAGTTGCTACAATGTAGTAGTATTATAACTAATTGACGCGGAAATATTTTTCAAAAACCATAGTCTTTCGTGTTGTTGTTGTGCAATGTTTACTAACATTAATGCTTGTCAATAAATTTAATGTAACTCCGGTCGATAACCCTTTGGTGATTGAAATACCATTAAGAGTTAGCGACCTAATTCTGTATCTGTTTGATAAATTTATATGGTGCTTACGGAAAATGGTATATGGAATTTGGAAATTTAAAGTGGGAAAAAAATAATTATCTGTTTACTACCTTAGAATGTGGATACCGAGTTCCAAACCCATCTTGTTCCATATACAGGGATAGACATGCGTCTCAAGTAAACCCATCTTGCAATCACAACTTCAGAAGCATCAGGAATGTCATGAATTTGCTACCTTCCTTTTCCTTTAAATGAATTGCACACTATCTATAGAATATAACAATCTGTCCATATAGGCCCAAATGAAACAAACACTTACCTGAAAGTTACTTGCATCATTTACCTGAGTTTGTCTTTACCTCCTTGGTATTCCTCTTCATCTAAAACAAACAACAAATAGCCTTTAGAATTACAGAAGATATAATGATATATAAACAATGGCTTCAGCAGAGTTGTTTTTTAAGTCTATCATGTTGGGATTTTATAATCAGTTAACCATTAACACTACGAGTACGCAGCGGATATGGATCAAGTAAGGAGCATAGGATTAACATACATAATAAATAAACAATAGGGTAAACAAGAAAACTAACCCTCAAAGACACCAGCAAATGTTATGAAACAAAGTGACTAAATTGTCACCTCTACGAGTGCTCACACAAACACGTCTAACAAGCACGTCCGGATGCTAGTCCAAACTTCACGTATAACCCAAACAACACTTGTAATATAATCACCCCTGAATAAAAGCCCCAAAACCACTCTTGTACTTAGCACCGAAAATCAGAAGGTGAATACAAGGGTTTCACCGAATTCGGTTGTACCCGAAATAGGGTAAACACAACCGAAAATCAATGAACTCAACCCTAGGTCGATTATATCTGTTATCACGCCTTGATAACGAGTAAACCTTGGCAATGAACTTGCTGGAAACAACCTTGGATCAAATCATAACTCGAAAAGCCTTTAAAGGGTTTACCGAATTAGGTATAACCGAAAGACAATTAACCCTAATTGGGGTTTATGTGTAATCAGTTTTATATGGATGAAAGGGAGAAACAAGATCTGATGTGGGAGTTTGGTTTGGCTGTGTGTCGTGTAAAATGAGTTAGGGTTGAGGTCTTTTTATAGCTTCCAAGCCCTAAGTGTGATAAGAATAAAACCCTTGAGTTTGATTCTTATCACAACACTCTCAAGCCTTATCCTACACATCCTTCTCCTTATCACCTAGGTTCAATGAACCAAGACCTTCTCTAGAACCTTAATATAGGCCGGCTAGCTTAGTTAGGACACCATAGGTTCTTGTCTTGATCGTTCATTGTCCAAACGGTTTACATAGAAACTATCGTGAAGTATTTAAACGTACTCTATGCTTTTAACGTATGTGCCCCCAATAGGCTCACACACTTCTAGTCGTACACGGCTAGTCCAACTCACACATTCTAACATATCAATGATTCACTTCCATCATTAAACGTGACAACAAATATAAAGAAGAGTACTTTAATACAAAGTAATTGAAATGATAGTGAATGAAGTAGGTTCGGTGAAGCTTAACATAAGTCACAAAAGGAATTATCAAAGTTGGGAATTTTAGCATTTCCATCATAAGACGATACCTTAAGGCGAGTAACACCGCCAAAATACCGGTTTTGGTAAGACCGCCAAGTTACCTTGGCTGCACAATAATCCGGTTTCGGTAACATCGCCAAAATACCTGCCTTGCGTTGGTATGTTATGGCCACAAAACATATAAACGCTGTCATTATAGATACTATCATTTGAGTCAGCAAACGACATCGTTCGTTTTGCTGGGTTCGTCGTCATTCCTGAATAAATAAACAACCAAATAAGATGTAACTTCAAATCACGCACCTTACGCATCTAAAACCAACAAAAAACGTATTGCATAAAATGAATATCAAGTCACCAAAACAACTAAACTTAATACATAACTCAACCAATTAAACAAAAAACACAAAAATCAAAACCCGTAAGTTTTCCATATCATTAATAAAAAAAGAGTAAAAACCTACCTAATTTAGATAATATAAAGCTTGATTAGTACCTAAACCCATATCGCCGGATCATTCGAACCCGCCACCGGTAGCCGGAATAATTTTTTCCCACCTTGGTTAACCGTTATTGAATCTCAGACCACAAACAAAACCATGTGTGAGCAGATGAATCCAGAAGAATGGAGATGGAGGAAATGTAAACCTATCATAACACCACCAACCGCCAAAATTTATTATGTAAAAGCTCATACACGACATCGTATTTATGTTGGCCCATTTTTTTGGCTTCCGACATAACAAAAAATACCTAGAAAAGCAAACCAACAGTAACAAACACACGATCTGATTTTGATCGTGAGTATTTGAGAAGATTATGGTATTATGTTGAAAGAGTATATGTGTGTGAGCACTGAGCACTACTGAGCAAGTGAGCAGATATAAAAAAAGATTGGGCCAGGCCAGGCTTTAGCCCAGCCGGAAGGCAAAATCCGAGCCACACAAATACGGCGTCTTTTTGAAGCTCAAATGTGTATATTACAAGCAAGATAGCCCGCGCGTTGCGGCAGGACATAATTTTTTTGCGAATCGATTTCGAATGAGTATTGAGTGAGAATGTGCCCATGCGTTTAGATATAGTTTATTATATAAAAAAAGTCGTAAATAGTTAAAAGTTGAGGGTACGTTTTGTAAGTTTTTTTTCTATTTATATTAAACTTCAACATTTTTTTATAAAATTGTACGTATGTCAGAAGATCTTTTCGCGGGTATTTTTTAATCTGAATGAATCGGTAGATATGCGGCGTATATTTGATAAATAAAATTTATTATATAAAAAAGTCATAAATAGTTAAAAGTTGAGGGTATGTTCTGTAAATTTTCTTTCTTTTCTCACTTTTTGGGCCGGCTGAGTTTTTTCTTTTTGGGGGCCTTGGAATCTGTCCGATGTCAAAACGACATCGGATTTAACGGCTAATGTGTATATTACTAATTCCTTATATACTCCGAGTAAAATATACATACAAGTACAATTCTATTGTACAATTTAGATAATTAACAAGGGTGCTACTATTGGTACCTCTTCTGGCCCACAAAAAGTATGAATGTTTCGTACTTTTTGGTCTTTTTGTCCCCTCTTTTACAGTGCAACGCAGTTTTTTATCAGTTTATGTTCCGTAAAAGATTTGTTTTAAAATCGTGCATATGTCAGAAGCATTTCAATATTGAACTCGTTTTGTTCGCAATTCGAAGATCTTTTCGCAGGTATTTTTTATCTGAATGAATCGGTAGATATGTGTTATATATTTGATAAATAAAGTTTATTATATAAAAAATTGTAAATAATTAAAAGTTGAGCGTAGGTTTTGTAAAATTTTTTTATCTTGAGCCGAGTATTGGGCTGTAATTTTTTTTATCTTGGCCCAAGTCCAAGACGACAGCGTTTTTGTCGCCTATTGTGTATATTAGTAACAAGCATTATTACCCGCGCGTTGCTGCGGGGCGTTAATTTTTCGCGCGTAGGTGCGGGCTAATTTTTTTTTTCTATTTTTTTATTTTCTACAGGTTTATTTTTTCAGCCTCATGTTTAATAGTTTTTTTTCCCTTTATGTTTATGTCCCGCGCGTTGTTGCAGGACGTTAATTTTTTTTTTTTTAACGGTCTCATGTTTAATAGTTTTTTTATGGGCTTATGTGTTGGCCTTCATGTTTACAAAATCGATTTTGAACGAATATTGACTGAAAATGTGCCTGCGCGTTGCAACGGGCCAATCGATTTTGAACAAATATTAAGTGGGAATGTGCCCGCAAATTTTTTTTATATTGCTTACTTGTATTCGCGCCGTAAATTTTCACTAAGTAAAAAACGAAAAAAAAACAAATGGGCTGGCCCAAGTTGGGAGCTCAAAAGTTACTGTAGCAATCCGGTGGCAAAACGCCACCGTTTCAATTCCCTTATATGTAAGACAAGTATGATTACTCGCGCGTTGCTGCGGGGCGTTAATTTTTCACGTGTAGGTGCGGGCTAATATTTTTTTTTTCTATTTTTTTATTTTATGCTGGTTTATTTTTTCAGCCTCGTGTTTAATAGTTTGTTTTTTCCCTTTATATGACTTTATGTCCCGCGCGTTGTTGCGGGACGTTAAAATTTCTTTTATTTTTTTATTTTTTTTAACGGTCTCATGTTTAATAGTTTTTTATGGGCTTATGTGTTGGCATTCATGTTTAAAGAATGGATTTTGAACGAATATTGACTGAAAATGTGCCCGCGCGTTGCAACGGGCCAATCGATTTTGAACAAATATTAAGTGGGAATGTGCCCGCAATTTTTTTTTTCATATTACTTACTTGTATTCGCGCCGTAAATTTTCACTAAGTAAAAAACGAAGAAAAAAAAACACCAAATGGGCTGGCCCAAGTTGGGAGCCCAAAAGTTACTGTAGCAATCCGATGGCAAAACGACACCGTTTCAATTCCCTTATATCTAATACTAGTTATAATGCCCGTGCACGCACGAGCTTTTTTCTAAATTTTTTAATAATGTATTTTTATCTATTAAGTAACTCACTTAGATATTTCCTCTAATGCCTTGAATCGTATTATATTAAAATTCTTCAAGACTCGTTCATGCACGGATTTTAAACAAAAATATTCATTATGATCCCATCTCTTGGTTGGCCTGTCTCTTTCTTGAATGAAGTTAGGCTTTTCGAGCTAGTAGAAGGATAGAGACTCCCCAAAGCGGAGAGAATAGAATTAGAGTGTCTTAAATGGTTTTGCTTGTTGTATCATAAATAATAGAGTTAATTACTCAAAAATGCATTATACTTGTCATTTTTTGTTATTGTGTATACTCAACTTTTTTTTCTTATTGTGTGTACTGAACTTTCAAGTTCCGGCCTTTGTGTGTATTTGTGACCATTTTACCCTTACTTTTTTCACATTTCGAAGGGTAAAATGGTCATTTTACATGGCAGAATAGTGACAAAAATACACACAAAGGTCGAAATTTAAAAGTTCAGTACACACAATAAGAAAAAAAAAGTTCGGTACACACAATATCAAAAAGTGGTAAGTATAATACATTTTCAAATAATTAACCCTAAATAATAATTATGTATGTATGTTTTTTGATATTGTTGTATCTAAAGTAATAATTATGTAGTATAAAACTCAGATGAATAAAACCAGTTTACATATTTTCTTGATCAAACATGGGCGTCTGCATTTATAGCCTCTGCCATCTTGCAAGTTGCCTTCCTTATGGTGATACTGATGTGGGATGCATGAATGCATCTAAGTAAACCATAAGTCATTTAACTAAAGCCTTCAATTCTAAATTCAACTGCATGAATAACGTAAGTCATAACTCGCCACTGGTGCTCCTAGATTAGAAGATTTGTAGTTGCCGACCTGAATTTGGACCAGCCGATGTCCTTTCAGAGTCAAGTTTTTTATACGTTCTCAGCCTTTTGGCTAAGATCTAGTGTAGTATCTGTTCTTATCATTTTAATATATGATATGTGAGCCATCAGCTCACTCGATATTATTCTTATTTTTTTATGGGAAAGATCCATCGCAATAGTTTTGCTTGATTTTTCGAGTACATATATTTTGTTTTATGGCTCTAAAGTCGATCCTTAAAACTAATACTATCAAAAATATTCAACAATCTCCTATTTGGACCATAGCATATATATTCTTATACCATCGGTTGATAAAACCTTATTCAAACCTTATACCATCAGTTGATTTATAGAAATGTATACATCACAAAATTATTCGCAAAATCATTACTGTATTTTTTAATGTCATAAACACCTAAAAATTGCCAAAATACTTTGATTTTTCACAAATTTCCACTTGATTTTGCGTAACTTAAAAATAAACTAGCCAAACAATCCAAAAGATTCTTCAAAAATCATTCTTACAGCATTTATTTTGGTTTGCGAGTTTGAGAGTTAAGTTTGCAAAATATGGGGTTATTATATATAAGATTTATATCTCGTTGCACAATTTCATATAAACCTCACTCAGAAAGGGTTACATTTGTTTTTTTTTTACTAGTTTCAATAAAATACTATAAAGAGATCAAATTCAATACCAGCATTTTGCAAATCAAGTAAAAGTTTTGAGACAATAATGAAACTGTAAACAAAAGGCATAGAATAACATGACAGAAAATAGAAAAAGATAGGTTGGTAGTTATACCCATTTTCCATCACAGAACGCCTCAACACAGCTCTTGGTTGGCATCCAGTCCTTTTTGTACATAGCAGATGCAAGAGCACTTATAACACCACAGCAAATGATTTTGATCAACACATTCAGCTCCTGTATTTCTGCAAATTTTCTAATCAAAGTGAGTAATCCTTTGTAGTTTTAAAGGACTTGTATGAACAAATATATCTAATAACATAATCTTTTCCATTAATTTTTATTGTTACTGTAGAAGGTGCGGGTGATATATGTTGGTGGGAAAAAATTACATGCAACAACGTAATCATATGTAGTTCCTACTAATGACATAAACATATAATGTTGCATATGCTTATAAATGTTTTGGTTTATACTTTATATAGATGTATGCGCATCAGACTATCACTATGCCTCAAGTAACATATAAAATTATACCACTAAACAAAGAACAGTAAATACACTCCAAAGAACAATTTTCAATATACATATCCTCACTAACTGAGTAAAGTAAATGCAAACATCATGATTCTACTAACCATTTTCAGTAGCGATACTTCAGTAGCAATATCACATATGTACATAGTTTATTGCAGCACATGATAATCCAACAGCAAAGTTTTTAGACAATAATGAAACCGTAAACAAAAGGCATAGAATAGCATGGCAGAAAATAGAAAAAGATAGGTTGGTAGTTATACCCATTTTCCATCACATAATGCCTCAACACAGCTCTTGGTTGGCATCTAGTCCTTTTTGTACATAGCAGATGCAAGAGCACTTATAACACCACAGCAAATGATTTTGATCAACACATTCAGCTCCTGTATTTCTGCAAATCTTCATACAAATTAATCACGGACCTCATACTTTTTCAGTAGCGATTTTCAATTTTCAATATACGTATCATCACTAACTGAGTAAAGTAAATGCAAACATCATGATTCTACTAACCGTTTTGAGTAGCGAAACTTCATGTCATAGAAAAATCATATTCTTCGTGCACGTTGAATATTCTGCCAAATATGATGTTATAAACATTTAAGATGCATGTAATGAGACAAAGAAACATAAAGCACTCGGAAAAAAAATACTCAGAGCGAAGAAGTTAAGCAGATAATCAACTACCTATGAGTAGTACATTCAGATTAAAGCAGTTGTCATTAATTAACTTTTAGCAGGTCAATCGGCTCTTTTTCTATATGCTCTTTCTTATTTGTTTCGCTCGACTTAGCTATAGCTTAATGGGTTTATAAAGAACGAATGATTATTTATCAAATATGATTCAGTTGTGAACGTATTTTTTAATCACTATTAGTCTAATTAAAAATGTAAGCACAATTCATTTGTACCTGACTTTGTGTTTTTAGTTGAATTCCTTAATTACTCGTCACCAAGCATGAAATCATGGACCTTGTACCACCACATGCTCGTCGCAAAGCTTGTTTCAAAGGGACAACAACATTGGTCACATTCTGTGAGAATATAAAAAATACAAACATCATTCATGCATATCCAGTATTTATTGCATGTAATAAGTACTAATAAGATCAAACTCAACACATTATGAAATAACAATTATAATAAGTTTATACCTTATCTCCAGCAAGAAGAAGCGGTTCATCAGGTGCAACCATTATTATGATTTCTTTTTTTTGCCATTACTATGATGTAACATGGGGAAAAATAAGTGCAGCTTATAGCATACATGTATAATCAAAAGAATGATTTTTTACCTTTTTCTTAGATTTAAGAATGAAGAATAGAGATTTCGTGTGGGCATTCTTATATTTTTTCATGCAACTCAGAAGAGTAATCATTTTGAGTTTTTTGTGTCCACATGTCGTAGATGGCAGATTTTATGATCGGCACCAGATTTAGCTTTCCCAATCAAATCAAGGCCATCATAGACAAAACCGAATATTCAACTTTGAACAGAAAACAAAGCTTAATCCCCTTAGTCTTCAGAGCATTATTGCTCCACCACTGCTTTTTTTCCCACTCGTCAGTTGTTCTTTCCCACTCCTTGGTAGCTTGTTGTCGCTCATTGGCTGCTCGTGCCCGCTCCTCTGATGCCCTTCGTTTCTCTGCAGCTTATTGTCGATCCTGGTTAATGACAATCTCCATTTCTGTGCTGACTGAAATTGTTTGAATTTACTTTGTTGCATTAATTCTCGCTATAGGCGTTGAGCACCACAGTACTCATCAACCTAGAAAATTGTTATACTCCGTAGTACTGACTGTTACTATAGCAAAACAGCTAGCTGGGTAGTTCTCTGTTATCAGATTCCTTGATTTTGACATAGCTCATTGAATCAAATCTTGATAGCTAAATACAATCTTTTCCACTTCTCGGAAGCCTCATCTTGTTGTGCTCTATTCTCCCTCACCTGATCCAATTCATGCAACACCACTTTCTCACTCTTTTTTTTTCCAAAACCGTACACCTAAAAATCATCACAAGTAAAAACTTTTCTTTATACTGGCTTCCATGTATAAAGTAAATTGATTACAATATACATGGAAAAACTATTCATCATAAGTATTTTGCAGTGATGTACGCGTGTAGCAATAAATCTAACAAAGATGGTGTGCAATTTGAAAATCAGTCATTATAACTCTAAACAGCAGCCTAAGCTGACTAAAATTACAGCCAAGTTGAATCAAAACAAAAAAGCATCATGGCAAAATATTTGGATGTTGAAACCTAGATATGAAAAATGTCTTCAACATGACAACTTCAAATTTAGATTAAAGCCTAAATCATAATCTCGCCCTTAACAAAATTCCTTAACAAAAGCCTAAACTAACATTCATAAAAATCTTGATATTTAGTTGAAGAAACCAAGATCTTTACTACCAAAGTTCTTCCTCCTAGCTTTCTTCATGATCCATGATGCCAGCTAACTCATTAAACATGTTTACTAAATATTACCTAAAGCTAATTGATTTGATTGCATGTCAATAATTATTACCAAATAAGAATCATCTTAAGAAATTACCTTTTTGGCTTTTTGTAAAAGAACTATGAAAAATGAATTGCAAAACCTATAGTGAGTTTTAAACAAATATAACCATCCCACTAAAACGTAATGAGCACCACCGTTTCCAATGAGCCAAAGTCCCTTGAAGTCATGAATATCATGAATTAGACTGTATTTTGGGTTTAGACATATTAGAAGCAACAACTATACCAACTACATTGGTCCTAAGAGATGGTCAAACTAACACAAACACTCGAATGAGATGGCTGAAAATTTCATAGGGCATGGGAGGTTAACATGATCTAATCATAACAAAACGACATGGAAGGTTTTATGCAATAACATCTCACTTTAAACGACATTCAACCCATTTAACAGATCTCACCTATCTTTTTTTGATCTTTATTTGTCTTGTTTGTCACTCTTGGGACTTTTAACTGTCTAAAAAGTATTAGCGCACTTAGAAGACAAAGGTGTCATGCTTTGACATTGTTCTGAGTATTAGCTCAGCCTATTCATTCCAATACAGAAATAGCTAAAGAAAAAAAGAGTATAATGTAACATACCATCTTGTAAAAAAAGAGTACTATATGATTATATCCATGGAAAGTCAGCTGATGGCATATGATTATAGTTTAAAGGCTAGGCCTAAATTAATCCAGACTCTACTCATGTGCACCACAGATGTCATGAATAACAAATGCATAAAATATGCCTAAAACTACGATGGATAAAGTTACTCGTCAAGTATATTATAAAGTATCAAATGTATACCACCCACAAAATCAAGAGCAATAATATGCCCAACTATAATTAATCACTCTTGAATGTATAAAACTATATACCGATTAAATGCTACCACCATGAAGATTTTGTTTTGACTTTACACATAATTTAACAATTAAACATAAACCCATGGTTAGTTAAGCTGCGAAAAGTAAGAGTTTAATATACACATAAACCTAATTAGTTAAGCTATATAGAGTTAAAGTTTGAAAAAAGCACTTACAGAATCCATTAAAACCAGAACCAAAGTAGATTAAGAAGTTGTACCTCCTTTGTGAAGCCACGAATAAGCATCAATACCCACTTGTAAGAAAAAACCTAGAATCAATTTAATGATTTATTAAAAGTTTTAATAAACCATGATTGTTACATGATGAGATTCCGATTTTGTTTTGGTAAAATTAGGGGTTTTTTGGTTTGTGTCGATGTGATAAAGAGATATGGGAAGCGATGGGATTTTTTATAAAACTTTTACACTTATCACATTAGGCTGCGTTTAGTTGCGGTTTTATTTTTCTACATTTTTGTTTTAACCCCTAAAGATTTTGTAGATTAGTTCCGCTTTTAAAAAGTTTTAATTTTTATATTTTTGACACATATTCTTTTGTAGTCAAATTTCTTAAGAAAAACGAATTTATATTTTTTTACCAAATTTAGAAATATTTTAGTTTTTTTCTAAATATTTTCAAAATCAAAATAATAACAATAATTTAATTATTTCTTAATAAGGTATGATTTGATTTTTTAAAATACCAATACCCCACTTGACGTTTTCTTTTACTATATAAAAGATATATAATATCATTATATAATATATAATTTGTAGGTGACAAATAATTAATTTGGAAATTAAAGCATCGTGAATTAGGTCTACGTAACTTTCAACAAATTTTTCTAGATGTGTCTAGATTTTCTCCATACCTTTCAAAGGACGAAAATAGCAATTCGTGTACAAATCAAATTTCATGAATTTAGAAACATATTCTACAATTGGTACATCTTTCATATATGACCAAGACTTTTAGTGTTTGTGAACATATGAATATTATATAAGAGGGAAACGAGCTTTTGTAACCCGGAGTGGCTGCGTCCTTCGTTCGTGTTGTTTTTCTTTGATTAAGACAATAATCACGACCTGCAAAAGAGTATTCTCGAATCTTCAGCTGTAGCTTTAACTATGTCGTGGCGAAGATGGGTTAAGCCTGAGGTACTTATTTTGTTAAATTGCATTTGTTTTATGACAATTAACAAATTTGATATCTCTAAGATATACAAACATAATAGAAGTCTAACTTGTTCAATATATATGTTGTACACTACTTGTGTAGGTTTACCCTTTGATGGTACCAATCGTAGGAGTCCTTGGACTAGTTGCAACGCAACTTATAAGAAACATATCAACCAATCCCGATGTCAGGTAAGCGTAAAACTTTTAAGTTTTACCACAAACCTAAGTACAAAATGACTTGTAGCTAACGCTACATCACATGGAAATACTAATTTTGTTTCAGGGTTACTAAAGAAAACAGAACCGCGGGGATATTGCAAAACCATAAAGAAGGAGAAAAGTATGCAGAACATGGCTTGAGGAAGTTTGTTCGTGGTCGGACTCCTCAAATCATGCCATCAATCAATGACTATTTCACTCGAGAGAAACCAAGCTAAAATGTCAAGGATTTATTATAGTTTGGGCATCATTTTCACAAAATTTTTGAACGAACCCAAAGAATATATTGTTTTTTTTATAAGGGTTACCCGATGAAATTTATTAAAGAATAATAAAAAAAACAATACAATGATAGTTCAAGTGCCAATAGCGCATCTAAAGGCCTCTAAAGATGTAAAGAATGTTAGACCTAGTATTATGTGAAGTGATGATCATTAAGACTCCCGAACTATGTATTTGTCTAGTATACGTTCCCGGGAATTCTAAAATGCTAATTGAGCCTAGTTACGGGCTTTAAGCCCATTAGATATTAAGCATAGCCTTGGAAGCCCACTTAAACCCAAGGCTAGCCCATGTAACTTACTATATAAAGCCCTCTCCTCATGTGGAGAGGGTGTTGCTCCAATTTTCTCTTTTAGTGAACTAACCATTTTCTTTGTTTTATTTCTCTCTCTACAACTTCTCTCTCTCTCTCTACAACTACTAGCAATTTCGTGTTCTTGTGTGTGAATTAATAAGCTAACATGTGGTATCAAGAGCTCATGGTTTCTTAGTGTTTGTGGTTTGCTTATTCAAGCTTATTCAAGCTTATTCTTAGTCAATTTCGTCCTTGGTTTTTCTTTTAAAAGCCACGTTTTTTCTTTCTTTTCTTTCTTTCATGATAACTAAGCTTGTACTCCTCTAGTTCTACCTTTTAATAGTTCACTTAGTTCATAAATTCGTGGCCCAAATTAGTTGCTTAGCTAGTTTAATTTTTTTTTGGGCTCGGCTTATTTTTAAGGTTTTAAGTGGCGGATTGGTTTGTTTGTAGAGAATCACTAAGAAAAAACATGTTATTTGTGATTATTCATGTCCTACCCACTTAGTTCTTAAGTCTTTTCAGCTTATTTGATTAGTGTGTAGCTTATTAAAGTCGACTTACTCTATGTTCTAGGTGGCGGTTTGCACTTAATTTTAGTTTTTTTTGTGGCGGTTTGGATTGTTTGAGCACATTGGTTTGTATTTTAGCCGAATTAGGTCAATGACAACAAAGTGTACTAGTTTTTTGTTTGTAATCGTATATTGGCAAGCAAACAAAGGTAAGGAAAGTGACTTGTACTTGCTAGAAAGCGACTTGTGGTAGTGGCGGATTGGCTTTGTGTGTGTGGCGGTTTGAATATTGTATCAAGTAGCGGTTTGTTGCTTCAAAGAAGCGGTTTAGGACAGGTTGGTAGCGGTTTTATATAATCATGGCCCACTAGAAACGAAACTCTGCCCAATTCATAAGTGCGTGGCGGTTTGGTGAGATTTCTAGGTAGCGGTTTATCGGGACAGTGCAGGTAGCGGTTTACCTGGAAACAAATAGGCAGCGGTTTGGTAACACAGACTTGCCAGTGGTTTGAGTCCTGTAAGGTAGTGGTTTAAGAATCAAAATTGCCAGCGGTTTGGTAATTTTTGGTAGCGGTTTGTCTCATTTCTGGTAGCGATTTGATTAGTTTGGTAAGCAGCGATTCGTAAGAATCTATCACACATAAAATATAAAATATATAATATGATGGAAAATTACCAAATTACCCTTGAGGACAAAGGTAAAAAGGAAAATCTTCAAAATATATATATAATATAATACGTATATTTACCGGGAAGTATGATTCCCCGGGTCGTTTCCCCCAACGATTTATGAAATTGAGACCACGTTTTTGTTTGGACAATGATTTGAATGAAAACGAAGATTGATTTGATTATCTATTTCTAACAATTAAATTCAACAATTAAAATAAGCAATTAATAACAATTTAATAAGAAAACAAATAAAGAAAACGCGACAAATAAGCAACTAAGGCAAAATTGATTCCTAAAAATGCAAATTAAATGTCTAAAACTAAATTAAGACAAAAGAAAATTTTAAGAAAAAGAAAATTATTTTTTTGATTATTTTTGAATTTATTATGAATTAAAAACTAATTTTAACTATTTAAATCCTAGAAAATAGCAAATTAATTCCTAAAAATTTTAAAAATGATTTTTAAACTTAGAAAAATCTAAAATACTATAAAAATTCAGAAAACTATTTTTAACTACTTTTTATAATAAAATCCTATTTTTAAAACTAAAATTAAAAAGCTTAAAAGTGAAAATAAAAATCTAAAATTGGTAAAAATGATTTTAATGCATGAAAACCTTAAACTAATTATTCTAAATTTAAAAACTATTTTTTGTATTTTTTTTTAAAACTGTTTTTCTATTTTTAATTGATTTTCGAAATTTTTATCTAAGAAAAATCATAAAAATTAATCTAATAAAAGGAAAAATACCAAAAATTCAGGTAAAGTCCTTTAAGCTATAAAGAACAATGGAAAAATAATGACAAGCCCCCAACTTATCTAATAAGCTGGGGGGAAAGCTAAACAGGCTACAGCTTGT
>BQNB010125895.1:0-19689 GCA_026074375.1 Tanacetum coccineum
ATTACATTTTGGGTCGACATTGCCTATGAATTTTGGGTCGACAATGTCGACCCTAAGTTGGTCAAAGATTCTCACGTGTAACATTGTTTGGGTCGACATATATTTTGTACTTAGGGTCGACAATGTCGACCCTAAGTCTTTTTATTTTACCCGGGATTTTTGACTTTTGGTGAAAATATTGGAGGCAAACTTAGGATTTTTGACTTTTACTAATATTTCATTAAAAATAAATTAGAAATCATTTTAAAATAATTTTTAAAAATAAATTAAAAATAAATTACTAATATTTTATAAAATATATAACTTTTTATAAAAAATATAAATTGGTTCGTTTCGGCCGGGTCGGTCCGGTTCCCCGTTTCGTATATAATTATTATATAAAATGATTTTTTATTAAATATATAAAACTTTTTTTATAAAATATATAACTTTTTATAAAAAATATAAATTGGTTCGTTTCGGCCGGGTCGGTCCGGTTCCCCGTTTCGTATATAATTATTATATAAAATGATTTTTTATTAAATATATAAAACTTTTTTTATAAAATATATAACTTTTTATAAAAAATATAAATTGGTTCGTTTCGGCCGGGTCGGTCCGGTTCCTCGGTTCGTATATAATTATTATTTAAAATTATTTTTTATAAAATATATAATAACTTTTTTATAAAATATATAACTTTTTATAAAAAATATAAATTTGTTCGTTTCGGCCGGGTCGGTCCGGTTCCTCGGTTCGTATATAATTATTATTTAAAATGATTTTCTATAAAATATATAATAACTTTTTTATAAAATATATAACTTTTTATAAAAAATATAAATTGGTTCGTTTCGGCCGGGTCGGTCCGGTTCCTCGGTTCGTATATAATTATTATTTAAAATGATTTTCTATAAAATATATAATAACTTTTTTATAAAATATATAACTTTTTATAAAAAATATAAATTGGTTCGTTTCGGCCGGGTCGGTCCGGTTCCTCGGTTCGTATATAATTATTATTTAAAATGATTTTTTATAAAATATATAATAACTTTTTTATAAAATATATAACTTTTTATAAAAAATATAAATTGGTTCATTTCGGCAGGGTCGATATGGTATGGTTATACATTAGACGTTCAACGGAGGAGTCGATATGGTATGGTTATACAATAGACGTTCAACGAACGAGTCAATATGTTATGGTTGTACATTAGACGTTCAATAGGGGAGTCGATATGGCATGGTTGTACACTAGAGGTTCAACGGATGAGTCGATATGTTATGGTTGTACATTAGACGTTCAACGGACGAGTCGATATGGTATGGTTATACATTAGATGTTCAACGGACGAGTCGATATGGTATGGTTGTACATTAGACGTTCAACGGATGAGTCGATATGTTATGGTTATACATTAGACGTTCAACGGATAAGTCAATATGTTATGTTTGTACATTAGACGTTCAACGGATGAGTCGATATGTTATGGTTATACGTTAGACGTTCAACGGATGAGTCGATATGGTATGATTGTACATTAGACGTTCAACGGACGAGTCGATATGGTATGGTTATACATTAGAGGTTCAACGGACGAGTCGATATGTTAGGGTTATACATTAGACGTTCAACGGACGAGTCGAGATGTTATGGTTATACGTTAGACGTTCAACGGATGAGTCGATATGGTATGATTGTACATTAGACGTTCAACGGACGAGTCGATATGGTATGCGTTTATAGCATTAAGACGTTCAAAGAACGACGAGTCGATATGTTTATGTTATACGTTAGACGTTCAAAAAAGTCGTATGAGTCGATAATGGTATGATGGTACTTTAAGACGTTCAAACGGACAATCGATATGGTGATGGTTATACAAGCAAACGCGTAAAACCCTAAAAATAAATTGTGCATTACATAATGTCGTACAATGACCTAAGTTACGAGGTGTTATAGTATGGTTATACACTAGACATTCAACGGACGAGTCGATATGTTCTCGTTGTAAATTAGACGTTCAACGGATGAGTCGATATGGTATGGTTGTACATTAGACGTTCAACGGACGAGTCGAGATGTTATGGTTATACGTTAGAGGTTCAACGTATGAGTTAGGGTTCAATATTAGAGGTTCAACGTATGAGTTAGGGTTCAATATTAGAGGTTCAACGTATGAGTTAGGGTTCAAATACTCCCGCCAAAATACTCCCGCCAAATACTCCCGCCAAGCACTCTTCTTTACCATAAAAGCAGATAGTATCTTATCCTCCCAAGCACACACACTCTTATCCTCACAACCACCACCACATTCACCACCACCTCGATCAACTGCCACCAGATGGAGCGATATAATCAAACTTTTAAGTGCACGTGTGAAAGAGGAGATGTGGTGTTGCGAACATCACGCAAACCTTACAGTTATGGTAAACAATACTACGCATGTCCTTATTCAAAGGTGAACTATCAAAACATAATTATTTATGTAATATAAAATAATTTGCTTGTCAAAATGACTTTTCTTATGATTTCCTTACTACGTAACAGCCAGGAACTCAAGATAGAGGATGTGGCTACTTTATGTGGATGGATGACCTCAGGCTCCATATAAGTTCTTCTTCTGGATCGTCAACACCTCCAAGTTATTCTCCGGGAACTTCAACACGTCCAAGTTATTCTCCGGGATCTTCCAGATCTGCACAGAATCTCGGAAAGGCAGAGTGCTCAAATTGTAAGTTCTTGGCTGAAAAGATAAAGACACTAGAGGCAAAGATAAAGATACTAGAGGGAGCACTAGAGATGGAAAGGCATCCCGAGAAACACACACTTGATTCAGCTGCAATACTTCACGAGCTCTATAATGAGATGGGAAAACTTAGTATGGAGTAGTTTTTCATTAAGATAAATCAATTTAGCATTTGGAATGTAATTCATATGCTTTAATGTTTGAGTGTTTATCGATTTCTAATGTAATTTGATGTTATAATAATAAACGTTAATTGATTAGGAATCATTCCGTGTATTTTGATTATTTATTGTGGTTTAACTACATTCAATTCAGTTAACTTTGAAGTAAATTTATCAAATTAGCAAACTAATAAATGATAAAATAAATAAATAAAAATAACATTTAGTTACGATTTATCTGAATTTATAAAAAAGAAATTTAGGGTCGACATTGTCGACCCTAATTTTTATTATTCATTTTTAATATTAGTTTAAATGATTTTTAATTTATTTAATATTAATTAAATTATTTTTTATTCATTTTTAATATTAGTTTTAATTATTTTTAATATAAAAAGAGATTTATCATAAAAGGTTTATTGGTGGAATAAATGTTTTATATAAAAGAGTTTAGGGTCAACATTGTCGACCAAAAATAGCAAATATATGTCGACCCTAAATTTGCCTCCAAAATTTCTAAATTTTTCACCAAATTTAAACACCCCGTCATATAAAATTTTCACCAAGTTTTCAATACAAAAATTTCGACCCAATATTTATATATACAATTTAAATACATTTAATATTTATATATACAATTTAAATACATTAAATAATATATAAAGTTATATATAAATTTTAGGGTCGACAACCAGTTTTGTTGAAAATAGTGGGCCCCATGTGTAATTTAAGGTCGACTTTGTCGACCCTAATTTTTGCTCGACCCGAAACTCCCTTTTTGTTGTAGTGTAGGCGCATAAAGGTGCTTTGGGCATTTGATAAACCGAAAGGCATCACCACCCATTCGTACAAACCATCACGAGTTTTAAATGCTGTTTTCCACTCATCTCCTGGTCGAACTCGAATTTAGTGGTACATGCTACGCAAATCGATCTTTGAAAATATTGTTGCCCTGCAGGTCATCAAACCGCGAGATCAGGAAACGATATTTTACTGTTATCTTATTCACTGCCCGACTATCAACACACATTCTACACAATCCGTCTTTCTTAGGGACCAATAATACCGGTACCGCACATGGGATCATACTCTCTCGGATGGAACCTTTGTTCAACAGCTCTTGCACTTGCCTTTGTAATTCTTCATGCTCTTTAAGATTCATTCGGTATGCTGAGGTATAACAGCCCCTGGTACAAAATCTATACAATGTTGAATGTCCCGCATAGGTGGTAATCCAGGGGGTAACTCGTTTGGAAAAACATCAGAAAAATCTTCTAGAATAGGGGCCACCGGATGGGGAACTTCAACATTATCATCATTTGACTCCATTACAACTAACGCAAACAAATCATTAACCTCATTTACTTCTGCAATAAATTCTGTTCGAGATAAAAAAAATGGGTCCTGGTCTCCTTTCTAAGATGAGATGGGCCAAGAATAATAGTGGTACCGTCTTTCTCGAAAGTGTATGTGTTCTTGAAGCCATCGTGCTTAGTCTTACGATCGAATTTCCACGGTCTTCCTAGCAAAACATAACATGACAAGCGTCCATAACTAGTGCGTACAGTATAATACTTTGGGTAATGAAAGAAAGTACTAACCTTAAATAGGTATGATAGTCGTCATGTCTAGCTGGCAATAAGTTCTTATCTAGAAGCTTTTCCCGTAATTCACCCCTCAAAACTGCTACTTTTTTAAAATTAGACCTTTCCCAACGGCTAGAATTTAAAAAAAAAAAAAAAAAATAAAAAAAATTAAACACCCGAAAACGCGAGGCGCGGTACAGTGTCTCGCGTTTTCGTCTCGCGTTTTCAGCGAAAACGTGGGTTGGTGGCTACGGCGCCACACCCGAAAACGCCACTTCGGATGTGGTTGGCGGTGGCGTTTTGGCCACGGCTCAAGCCGTGGCGCACCGTACTTGGTGCTCTTACGGTAAACTTCCAAAAACATTCTCCTATAGACAAAAACATTAAATCACAAACATTAAATTCTCTATGAGCTGAGGGGGCGAGATTTTGGCCTATGACGTGAAGGCCTGCGACTACAAGTATGCACGAACTATTACATATTTGATTAGAAGCTGGTATGTTTTTGCAAGGAAATGGTGAACACAGATATTAGTGGTTTTGTACAATAATTTGTCACAAAAACTAGGGTTATTGTTGCTGTGTAACGAAGACACCTCAATTATTATTAATGACGAAAGATACTTCAAAGACATTGAATAAGATTTTTAAAGCCATTTTCTTAAAGATAGTTCCACTTACTAGTCACACTTTGGAAAAACTCCTAAAATGGGTCACTCCTATAACTCAACTACTTTACTACACTCATTGTTTGACACATGTCAAGTGCTCAACTTAACATGTTACCCACTTATTTTTGCCCTATTAGTCTCAAGTGCTCAACTGACGGCTGCTCAATCTTCACAGATGCTCGACGGACGACACTACTCTTTTCTTAAAATAAATAAAATTACATATATACCCTTATTGGTATATGCATTAAGTTGTGCTTTAATAATGTTTTCATCATCTTAAAAAAATTCACTTCATCACCAACACCTCATCATCACCGTCGGCTACCAACCACCACTCCCTCCGCCTCACCACCTTAAACAAGTCGTCATGCTCGCCACCTCGAGTCTTTCACTCACAACGCTCGCACCTTCGACTCCTCGCTCTTGACTCCTCCACTCCACTGCTACCCCCCCAGTCGACCCCCCCCTCGCCCCACCACCTCCTAAGTTTTAACTACTATCCACATGCAAATGTCACTTTCAAACCGATTTAAGATGGTCCTACATATAAGATACTCCTTTAGAAATGGAGGGATGAGACAGGATGGCCGGGTTGGACGTGGTTTCTGTAACGGGTTAGACTGGCTGCAGATTGGAATGGGTCATTTTTTTTAGTACATGCTAGTATGGGCCGGGTTGCATTGATTCACAATTGTTAATACGTATATAATAATATTTAACCGAAAATCTATAACAATGTAGAATATGGATACGAAAATTCACTAAGAGAGTACTTTCAATCTATTTCGTCGAACTGATTTGTTCCCTTCTTAGCTAAATATATTGAATGGGTCTCTTGGATGTAAAACACAACATGAATCGACTCATTAACAGATAACTTAGTTGATCATTTTTGTATTAGATAGTAAATTTGATGGTAGCTATAGATTTGTTATAGTTATTATGTGTAATGGTATTCCTCCTACAATATTGAGTACGTTAAATCGTCTTTTCGCACACATAAAACAAGTATTAAGGACATTAACTGAATGCGTGTATTTCAGAATCATCAAGACAAATGAAGCATCTCACACGGTATATACCGAAAGCTTAGGACTTTTACTTCATTGCATACAGATACCCTTGTAGAGGTTCTGTGCATTTCACTTTGACCAAATATGCTCGGATCATATGCTCGAGATGGAGAGAGAGTGGCGACGGTGACGGTCTAGCAGTGGAATGGTGGTGGTGATTAGTGGTGGTGAGGGAGGGAGGAAGAGAGAGAGAAAATGGATAATAAATGAATGATGGTATATTTGTCATTTAACTCAAAAGTTAATTGTACTTGAAAAGTGTCACGTGGCGATCATTGAGTGGAGTCGAGTAGTTGAGCGGTTAAGCATGACCAGATTGGGAATAATTCAAAAAGGTGACTACTATGTGGAAGTTGCTTAAGGAACATGGCTAGAACAGTACTTGGCTCACTTTCAATCTCTAAGATATCATAAATGGTAAAGTAATATTGATATACGGTACATACCTTTTGCCACCATGAGTAGCGGTGTAGCATTAGTAACTAGTCAATACCCGTGCGTTGCCCGGGTACAACAACGCAATATTGCCCGGGTACAACAACGCAATAATAAAAGTTCTATGTAGAACACTATTTAATTAAAGAACAATCCACTTCATCTCAACCATTCATTTTATTTCCATATAATGGTTTAGATTAATTCCTATTTTAATTTAATTAAAAAACCCACTTTCATCTTATTTTTTAAAAATTAAATATCTCACAAACCGTTAATCGTTATGCAAAACGAAACATACCATTGCGACGAGAATTAAATCATCTTTCTATAGAGTGACACTTCTATATACTTTCGACGAACTTTTTTTTTCGATTATTTTTTTCAACCACGTCTGAAAAAATCACATGTGATTTTACGAAATCTCATGTGATTGTGATACAAATCACATGTGATTTTTTCAGACGTGACTGAAAAAAAATTCAAGTTCGTCGAAAGTATATAGAAGTGCCCCCCTATAGAAAGATAAAAAAATACTCGTCGCGATGGTGTATTACGTGTATTTTTTTTCGTTTGACGTAAATTTAATTATACCATCGCGAAGAGAATTAAATTATCTTTCTATACACGGGCACTTTTATATATTTTCGACGAACTTTTTTTTAATTTCTGCTCAGAAAAAATCACACGTGATTCGAGAAATCACATGTGATTTCTTACATTAAAAATCACACGTAAATTTGTAAATTCACATGCGATTTAGGAATTTATGAAATCACACGTGATTTATTACTTTAAAAATCATAAATGAATTTGTGAAATCACATGCGATTTATGAAATAGTAGGTGATTTTTAAAAACAACAAATCACGAGTGATTTTACAAATCACGTGTATTTTTTTTTTGCGGAAATTTTAACACTTAAAAGTCGTCAAAAGTATATGAAACCGATTTTTTTAGTTACGTATGAAAAAATCACATGTGTATCACAAATCACATGTGATTTTTTCAGACGTGACTGAAAAAAAAATTCGAAAAAAAGTTCGTCGATAGTATATAAAAGTGCCCCTCTATAGAAAGATGATTTAATTCTCGTCGTGATGGTGTATTTTTTGTCGTTTGACGATTTACCGTTTGCAAGATATTTTATTTTTAAAAAAGAGGTGGAAAATGGAGTTTTTTAATTGTTTTTTTTGATGAAAAATAGATGGCTAAGATGTGTACTTTTGTGCTTTGTGATGATATTGTTCTATCATGATCTCACATTTTACAAACTATATTGAGAAACTTGTTTCGAGTGTATAAAATAGATTTTGAAAACTTGCTTTCTTTTTCTTCTCTTAGTATTTTCCGTTGATCGAGAAAACATCCTCCACTTTCGTATCCTACATATAAATAAGAATAGTCGACCCAACAGATACATATCAAGTTAAATTTGATTTAGAACTAAATAATATATTCATTTTTTTGTCAAAATTGCATCTTCTCTAGAATATCAGTGGTGTATCATTCCACCTTTCTCTTTTAATAACATTGTCTCATTTCCATGTCGTAAAATTTACCTCCCTTTCTTCCTTTTCTTAAAGATGTGATTTAACTAAAACAAATGATTAGCTTTTAGTGCATGAAATATAAAATGAGTTAGACAATGAAGGAAAGTGACATAGTAAAAAGGATCACTTCATCAAGCAATGAACGGGTATCCAGTTCAATGTTTGTGGTCGGGCTAGTGTTCAAAGAAAGCATACGAATATGAGAATATGATTATTTGTTGATGTGTGAAACCAAAAATGTGTAGAAAAGAATGTTACCTCATCAACAATGCATGAATTAATACTCTTTTTGACATTGAACCCAGTTTGTATTTAAAAAAAAGAAAAGAAAAGAAAACCTTATATCTTCATAAATATATAATACTATGAGGTAAGACGTTGAAACGTGTTATCAAAAAACCGAAGTCTTGAATTCTTCATTGAGATTCATTTTCACTATGTCGGTTAACTCGTTTTGACTTTGCTAATGAGCACATTAATTTCTAATTTTCCATCTGCGTAAATGCAAGAAATGCAAGATTTAAAATCACCAATTCTAAATTCTTCACGTTCTAATTATTTGAAGTTGCATATGACTTTTTCTTCAAAAACAAAGATATTGACGATGGGCACTAGAAGTTGAGTTTGGTAGTTTTTACCATTGTGATGTATAGTTTTTACCATTGTGATGTATGTTTTTTGTACAAAGCACGTATTAATGATCTTGGATTTTAATTGCTTAACATGCATCTTGTTCTTCATGGTGTTAACATTCTGAACTTTATAATATTGTAGGCATTTGTCAGATTCAACCATATTAAGACTTCATAGAAGACACCATGGACATATGAAGATGCAAGAGGCTACTCGATCTGGAATTGTTATAAATTGTCTTGTTGTAATTTTGTTAATCAGAGTCTTATTTTGATTTTGGTGATTACCTTTTGTCAAAGTCTTTTTTCACAAATTTTGAAAATGATAGTTTGGAAAAATGTTTCGCTGCTTAAAAATAATCTATATGATAACTCAAAGCTAAAATTACTTGTTACATTATCATCCGACTAGCTATTTGTTTAGGTGAATTATATTTCATTCTCTCGTCGTACCAAACAAGATCATCGGTCCACTAACACATTTCCTTTGCTCGATTCTATGGTCGTACCAAACAAAGGAATTAGTTTCCTTTCTCCATGACTATTCCTTTTCACGACCATTTCATTCTCTGCTGTAATTTCATTCTCTATGATTCACTCGTACCAAACATCTCCTAAGAGATAAGGTATTAGTGGCTGTGTTTGGAAGTTGTGTTGTCTATGTGAAATGAAACGTAAAGTGACATGTTATGGTAATAATATAGTAGGCCAAGTGTGAAATTGTTGTAGTATAACATTTCACTTGGGCCGAATTTTGTTTAGAACTAGGTTTTTAGCCCGCGCTCCGCAGAGCGCGGGACTAACCGGCGTTGAGTCAGGAGGAATCTCATTTGTGTTTTGCTTGACAAAACTAAAATGGAATATGGAGAATGAGTAAGTTAAGTGAGTTACAAAAGCATATGTAAGTATGTAGATTAAACATAAAGCATGTGCCAAAATGCAGCAAGCAATTCAAGCTGCACATTACATTGCTTTTTGTCATATTGCCTTAAACTAAGTTTTACCATAAGACTAATGTACTAAAATGCAGGAAACAATTCAAGCTGGACATTGCTTTGTGCCATATTGGCTTGCCATACTGTCTTAAACTAAGTTCTACCATAAACGATTGATGGTTTGTGTTTTTCAGTCTCCTTTTTTTGCCTCTAATAATAGGTCTGTCTGGAGAGACCTTTTTGCAGAAGCTGGTCTTGGTTCTGTTGTTGTTCCAGCGGATGAACTGTCCTTTTTTGTTGTCTGTGTTTTGGACCTCTGGTGGGGTATAGTTAAGACGATTGTCTCTGCAATGTCTTCTATGATGTCATGTGGGGGTGTTCCTGTAAAAAGTATGTTCTAGAGTTAGCAAAACTTAAAAAAGACAACAATATTCATAGGGGATTATTGCATTTTTTTTCTTTAATTGGAAGAGGGATTAGGTGCACATTTTTAGTCACTGAATTTAGAAACAAAATACAACCTATTTGTGGGTTTTTGCAAGAATCTCTCTTTTTGAAAAGTTATCTTATTTGGGAATATTTAGTTTTTGTATCCATTCTGAAGGCTCACATGGTGCTAGCTATTTGTTTATCTTCATATGTTTTGTCGTGGAGCAGATGACTATTGACACAAACAGTAACAAACAAAAGCAAGTGGATGCATGCCATTTTTTATTTACACTTGTGTATACTATTGTTATGACACATGGTGGTTTGGACAGATTATGGCATAATGTTTTGTTATTTTACTTATTGTGAAGTGTGTATTTGTATTTCATTGTGTAACATGTGGTTTTGAGTAACATGTTAGTGATATGTGGCGTCGTTGTTTGTTTTTATAGATCATTGTGGTTTTGAGTTTTACTTCTGTTTTTTGCTTATTTAAGGAGTGGTGGTTGCATAAGGAATGTATTTGTGTTTAGCAAAAGAGTGAGACAATTGAGTGGTTACCAATGTGTGAAGAGTTAGAGATGGTTGTTGGTGCACGTAATTGGTTGGACATGATGGTTCTGTATTGCCGAAAGTTTGCGGATGAGCACCGGGATGTTGCTATTAGATTGAATAGGTTGGTTGGGGAGATGAATGAGGCGTGTCAAGATAGGATAGCTTTTGTTCGAGAGATTAAGAGTGTGGCAGGTGTGACTGTGACGGTGAAGACTGCCATGTTTTTGAAGGAGATGATGAACAAAGAGGGTAGTAAGGAGTGGCAGTTACGTGATTTAGAAAAGGAGGCCAGAGAAAGGGCTCTTGAAATTGAGTTGTTTGTTTAGAAGTTGATGCATGATGCATCTTCTTAGGAGTGTTAATGGCGTTTGTTGTGTGCAGCTTATGTGTCATGTGTGCATGGTGTGATGTGTCTTTTGTTTGTTGAATAAGTGTGATGATGTTTGTGTCTATGCATGTTGTAATAAGACTTTAGTGTGTTTTGTAATTTTCTAATATTGGTGTATGTTTGTGTTCTTGTTTCATGTTATATCATATGCAATAAATGTTTATGTTTATGGTAACTTAGCTGTTGTTAGTGTAATAGTTTTAGAGTAACTATAGTAGCAAGTATTTTGTTTGTGATATTTAGCTAAAGCAATGAAAACCCAAAGCAGTTAAAACTGTGAAATCATAAACTTCTAAAAAGTTTGCGATGTCTATTGTTTCTGATTTAAAGAGGATAAGGACAAAGGTTTTACAGTAAAAGCATGTAGTTTCCTTTTTTTTGTCAATGTATTATGGAGAGAGGGTGTAGATGAATAGGGATAGTTTATTGTCTATTTAAAGGGTGGTGAGTAAATGTATTTTGCATTCAAAGCATAAAGAACAGAATCAATGGAAGCACTACCAATATGTGATGAGCTACGCGGAAGTATTAATTCACCGGATTGGGAGCCTATGTTTATATTGCGCTGTCAGAGGGAAATTAGTGAAGACTTAAGACCGGCAAGAGAGATAAATGCATTGTGTGCTCGTTTGATTGCTATTGTCAATGAAAGAGAAAATTTTGCTGATGAACTCGACATACTGGTGGGAAGGTCTGTGCCAGATAAAATGGTCGAGTTTATGAAGCGAGTTCAAGGCAAATATATTCCAAACTTGATGAAGTTGTAAATACTTGGAAGAGAATTTGAGTTGAGGGCTCGGGAAAAAGGAATTTTTATCAAAAAGCTTAAAGGAAACATGGACTTCTGAGTGTTGGTGTGTTCCGTGTCATTATCCTGTATCAGATGTGTAGAAATGTTGTCTTTTTTATAAGATAGGTCTGAACTGTGGGAATAATGTCCTTGTGTAAGATAGATCTGGACTCGTGCGCATTTTGTGTTGTATGCTTTAAGATTATTGTCACACGGTCTCCTATGTGTTTGTATTAGTTGCATGTATGATATTTGATGTAATTAATGTTGGTGCTTTGTTGTTAGAATAATAGTGGATACCTGGTATCTCTTTGTCTTTATTGCTTGGCTCGTTGGTTGTTGCAGTTTGGCTCGTGGTTAATACAGCACCTGCATCATTCAAATTTAGTTAGGTGTGTGTTTTGATAGCTGTTGTTATGTGTATTTTGGATAGTTTAATGTTAGAATGACAATGGGTACCTGGTATGTTTTTGTCTTTGCTGGTTGATTCTTTGGTTGATGTAGTTAAACTTGTGGCCAATATTGTACCTACATTGTTGTAAGTTATTTTTTTTAAACGATTAGCAAACTTTGTATGGTGGCCTAATTTATTTGTTGGGTGTCCTGAGGAGTTCTATAGTTGGGTGTGTGCTTTAGTAGCTGTTTTTACCTGTGCTTTGAGTTTTGACTGCTGGTTGGATATCTAGGATGTCATCGACTATAAACTCCCTTGCTCCTTTTCGTGTGGAAGGGGCAAAATGGATCTGGAAGATATGCTTTTTACCGATGGTGTTGACTATCTCATGGGGTAACTGTCGATGACCTGTTTCTTTGTACTTCTGTGTCAGTTGTGAGCAGGGATGACCGGTAATTTTGTCACCGACATTTGTGAAGAACATAAACTGTGTAGTTGCGGTGGTATCAGTGACTTTAGCTTTGAAGTTGTACTTGTTTTTTATGATCAGTTATTATTGTTAATGTAGTAATGTTTAGAAGAAGTAATGGTATCCGGATAGGTATATTTTGTATGGAGGCATACCTGTAAGTGAGTGGGTCTTGTTTTTCGTGGTCTTCATAGGTGTAGGTTCCATTTTGTTGCGTTGAAGCTTTGCTAAATTGGCAACATGATGCATACTTCCAGTCTCTATTCTCTCTGACATTTGTGATCATCGCTTCACATGTAAAGCGTATTCCCTACAAAGGGATGTACAGTTATTGATAGATGTAATTGTTAATCTAAAGTTTTTGGATCTTTTTTTCCAAACCTTGAAGCTTGTGGGGTTTTGTTGTAATAGTGTGTGCAAAGTTTGTTTGTTCCTTATTTTTTCTTGTTCCAGGTCTTCACACCGATATTTGGACACTTGGAGAGGCGGGTTTAAGTTGTATTTTTCTTTGAACCTACATTTGATTATTGGTATATGTCAGATGTAAAATGTGTGAGTATATCTGAACAATAGAATTTTTTAGGTTTTGGTTTTACTTACGCCGTGTGAGTATACTCAGCTTCTGGTGTCCGTGGGTTTATGTAATAATAAGTTGCAGGGGTGGCTGCTAACTACATATCTGCATTTGTACATTGTGATGTTATTACTCTGGTTAAGAGTAGTAGTATAATATTTTTAATGGTTAAACATACCTTTGTATTTTGTAACTCGGTAGGAGCTGATAGCAATGATGAATGGGGGTGGCAGCTTCTCAATCTCTTATCTGTTAAACTGTTTTGCAAGTTCATCCTACATTATAAACTCGATAATGTTCCCACTACATGAAAATAATTGTATTTGTCAGTGTTGTGTTAATTATCCGGTTGCAAGTTGCTGAATAAATCTGCAAGTAAAACTTATTTGATTAAGAGGGATGCTTACTCCACGTTTTCAATGTCCACCTTTCTGCCGTACTTTTGAGCTGTATTTGCATCTCCAAAAGGTACTACATCGCTGATAGACCGAATGCATCCTAGGTAATCTATTGATTGTAAGTATTAGTAGTTTAACTACGTGTTCGTGTTTGAAATACAAATTTATTATGTGTTACCTGTTAGGATTGGATAGATCATTTTTGAGTTTTCGTCTCGGTAAGGAACCCTTGATGCTAGCTGGTTGTATGCTATGAATTCAAAATGGTGTTCCAGGAATTCAGATTCATTCCCTGTGAGAGTCTCAAATTTTGTGATTTTCCTAAAATTCAAACTTATTTGGTTCTCTAGTGTCTGATGATACGCTTTTGTTTTGTCACAGATGAAATTTAAGAATTTGTAGGCTGCTTGTGGCTTGAGTAGTGGATTAAAGTAGTCTATATTGTTGATGTATATATTCGCCTGGATTGCATTGTTCTGTAGACGTTAGGAATTTTGTTAGTATGTTATCAGGTATGGTGATTACAACGTTTTAGAATTTGAGTTGGTTACCTTTCAGTCTATTAAGATACAATAGAATGCTAGTTCTTTTATGTCTGGAACACTTTTAGAAATCCATTTTCGATATACTTTTGCTTCTAGTATGCAATTTTCTTCCCCAATTCTCAGGGATGCAATAGTGGTCGCCGATAATTTTCTTGATTGCTTGCATACATGAATTGAGTACTTAAGTTAGAACCTGAATGTTAGAACAACATGTATAAGCTTGTGGATTAAAACTACATTCTTTGGGACCTATATAAACATGTTCTTTGCAGGAGCAGGAAAATAATAAAAGCATGTTACTGGTTACTATAGCGGGGTAGTAAATAATAGCATGTATGAATTCAGTCATTTAATTAGAACCTGAAGCTAAAGACAACATGTATAAACTTGTAAGATTCAAATTGTAAGAGCGGGTAAACAATGAAAGCATTTTAGTGGTTACTATTATGGGGTACTAAGTAGCATGAGCCTTTTAATATATTGTTTCTATATATTGTTGTTTCATGCAGCTGAAAGATCTATAGTGTGTTAAGTGAGCGTTGTGATGTTTAGTGAATAATGTTCATGTTGTTTTAACAGCAGTCTATGATGTTATTCGTGGTTAGGAAAGCGTGTCTTCTCAATGTTTTTCAGGAAGTCTTTGTAAGCGATGTTTTTTGTAGTGTGGGGTAATTGATTGTTTTGTTGGTTTATGAGAATTTTCAAGTCGTCTGGCGAAGTTGCTCTTGACAACGCTACATATAACTGGCCGTGGCTAAAAACTGGTTCTGGTAAGTAGATGCTGATTTTTAAAAGAGACTGTCCTTGGCTTTTGTTTATAGTCATTGCGTAACATATTTTAACGGGAAACTGTATGCGTTTGAAGGTGAATGAAAGGTTGGGATCTTTGTGTGTTAGTGGAATTCTGTGTATGAATACTTTTTTGCCAACTCTTATGCCTGTGATGATTTGTGCTTCGATTAACTTTGACATTAAAGATTTGACAATCATCCTTGTACCATTGCATAAACCTCCTGACAGGTTTACATTTCGCAGCAGCATAATTAGCGACCCCACCTTTAGCTCCAACTCATAGGGCGGGAATCCAAGGATTGTTATGGTGTTTAGATACTCCATTGGGTAAAGAAACTCTCTCTCGCTTGTCTCTTTTCCCATTGGGATTGCCTCATCGTTACTTAAATATGTTCTGCATTGACCTTCAATGTCAGACAAAATTTTAGCATTGACAACATCCGTAGTCTCGTTTTTTGGACACACGATTTCTTTCTCTTGTAGAGCTCCTGCAGTTGGTGTCTTAAGAGTTTTGTCATCATAGATGAAATCAATGAGTTGTGATAGTCTTGTTTCGTCTGCACTGACCAAGTAGTTAGGCAGAATTACAATCCAAGAGTTATCTTGATCATCTTCTTTGCCAGGTTCCCCTATTTCACCATTGCCCACATCAAGAAGCCATTTGGCAAAAGCTTCTGAACGCTATCATTTCTCATTGGTTAAATCAGACCTTAGAAGTCGCATATTTTCCTTGAGTGAGCAAATCTTGAAATGCCACCATAGGTGTGATTCCACGATGGAAGCAGCGATTAATTCTTCTTTCGCAACCCCTTTCTTTACTGGCAGGGTTTGGCGAAAATCACCTCCTAGTACAATTGTCTTTCCTCCGAATAAAAGGTTTGGAGCGTTCATCAGGCCTCTGAGTGTTCTATCAAGGGTTTTGAAACAACGCCTGTCATTCATTAGGGCTTCGTCCCAAATAATCAAATTTGCTTCAACTAATAAGTTTCCTAACTGACTCTTTTTTGCGTGGCAAAGAGATTCGTCAGTTGTGAGATTTCGTAAAATTCAAGTAAATAATATAATCTTATTTTATTTTATTTTACCTTTAAGTAAAAAGAAATTTATTTTTACCGTTACCCGATTCAGTAAATTCTACGTCTTATTAAATTCTAAGCTGCCGTTTAGCTTACTTCTCGTCTTCGTGCCCATTATAGTTCAAATATTTCTATATTTTACCCCGAGTCTTTTATAAATTTTATTTTTAATAAAATTTATTTCCTTTCGCGTCTTGGTCGAACCTTGCTAAAAACCCACTTCGAACTTAAACCTCACCTTTTAGTTTACACTTACCATTTTTTTATATACAAGTAATAATACTTAGCAATTTTACAAAAAAAAATATATAGACCAAAGACCCTTTTCCCTCCCCTTTTTCCCGACCCAAAACAGCAAACCAATCACCCCCTTATTTGTTTTATGCTCCTACTAAACTAAAAACCAAACATCCGCTTAAGTTGATCCCACCTTGAATTTCTGATCCCTAGTTGACCATGGCGCATTTAATATTTCGAATACTTCTAGGTTGTTTGGCAAACATCCTACTTTTATTAAGGGCACAGACAGTTAAGGTTTCGGGGTCATGAGCTTAGTGCAATAATACTTGTTTCCTTTTAGACTTGGTGAATTTATTTTCTCTTGTCTACTCTACTAAATCTTGTGTTCCATACTTTATTTACTGTTAAACCTATGAATTTACTCAACAATTTTTGTTGACTTTTAGCATGTTTTATCTCAGGTCTTTCAGGTATATTGCTCGAAGGGAAGCCGCACGGATATGTATTTTGGAGACTCTTTATTTTTATACATTTGATAAAATTTCTTTTGAAAATACTGTGCTTTGTAAATAATTTCTATTATTACATTCAACGAAAAGTTTATCTAAACATTTTGTCATGTTTGAACCTTTGAAATATTTCGAAACTGTTAGGACATATTTGTCAACTCTAATGTTTTAACGTATCGAATGTGAAACATTTTGAAATGAAATTTAAAAATGTCTCTCTTTGGAGGTTGTTTTCTGTGACTTGTACTTCTTGTTCCATGACGTCTCACCCTAATGTTACCTTTTTGCTATAGTTCGATTTAGGAGGGGTGATACATTGGTATCAGAGCTGCAGTCATAGAGAACTGGGTCATTTTCAAAACCTATACTATGACTATTTTTCAAAATCTAGAGTCTCTCCTTGTCTTATCCGATATCCGTGCGTACATACTTCCTGATTGCTTATATACTCCATCGAGCATCATTATTAGTGTTATATAAATGATAATTATATAATACACGACTTTCTTTTTGAACTCTTACGCCTATCTTCAAGTGTATTGCTATCTATTTATATAAAAGTAATTTATATAAATGTTGACTATTTTCGATCACTTATGACTACTTTTTAGAGTGTCTCTATATTTTTATATAAATGTTGTCTATATAAATACTAAAGCTCTTCTAAGACGTTGTGAGCGACACAATGGTCTCTAGACATTTCTCAAGTCATCATGAGTGATGTGATGATCTCCAAAACGTTTTCATGAGTTTACTTAATTCTCTTTTTGATGATATCAAAACTCGACATAGATTGTCGATCCCATTGGTTATTGTACTATTTGACTTTGAGCTTGAACACTCGCCTCGTACTTCTGTAACACATACATCATCACGTAACCCACTGCATAGAATCATGCCGTCTAGTTGGAATACGACTATTAACTTGTCCCCTCGTACATGGCGCCTTGGAGCATCTACTTTTGGAACACGACTCATTAACGTCTTATTCTTTTTCTCTTCTCTCCTTGTGATTTTGGAGAATTGTGCCACCAAGAAGACAATTGCTAAAGTTCAGCATCTATCAAGAGACTTATAGCCCAATGTATGGCTGACATGCTCTTCCGCCTAGAACGGAACATGATCCGTGATGTCAAGAGACGAATCACGCATAAAGACCCTTGAGACAAACCATACTAATGAAGGTCATGTCTTTCGACTAGAATATCATTGGGAACGACACAACCAGCAGCCCCTACTCCGAAGAGAGAATCTCGACCATCATAATTAATGATGACTTTTAAAAAAACAATTTTTAAAAACTCTTAATGTATTGTTTGCTTTGTGGTACGAATATATCCACTCCCTTCAATAAATAATTGTTTGTACAACTAACTTCTCATATTCCATTTTTATATCATTGATATACCATATCCTTATTATGTGCGGGTTTTAACCATTAGTATTAACTTCCTTTAATCATCAATTGTTCATACAATTATTTTCTCATCAACCATTTTAACATCCTTGATAAACCACTTCCTTAATATGTGCTTGTTTTGGCCATTTGGTATTAAACATCTTTCATAAGTAATTGTTTGTACAATTAATTCACTTATCTCGTTTAGCAATCTTGACATATTGTTTTCTTGAAATATGCCTCTTCAACTATTAGTACTACTTCTCTCGTTTGCATCGGTTAACTTCACGAATGACTCTCTATAGTCTTTCATAATTCTTTACGTTCATTTCTTTTTTACCATTACCATATTTTGAATTACCTTGACACACACTTATACCATTATTATGATCAAATAATTCTTTGTTTATTTGATTATTTGTACAAATGATCCTTCATACTCCCTTGGTTCATAAATTGTTTATGCGAATCATTCTTTATATTTATTCTTTTGGTCATTATTATATTTGTACATATGTACTTTTTACATACTCTCTTAAGTCGTTGAAACGTTCGTATTCTACATGCTCGCGATATATTTATTGTTTCTTTATCTGCCCTCATTCATTCCTCTTGCGATGCTATGACTATTCTTCTTTTATGATCTACTCATTCTTTCGTTGCAATGATTAATGATTGTTTGTTGCCTTGTTCATAAAGATAATTAATCTTTCTTTTAGGATTCTCTAATCCTGAGATATCAAACACATTATAACCCCTTTGTATCGGCATTCACTTCTTTTGAAAATTTATGATTTAATTGATCTCCTCATTCGTATTGATTATCGTCACAAATTCATTTTTCGATCTTGATACGTATTGATACTTGATATATGCTTCTTGGATCATCGTTATGACATAATAATTCTTTGTTTTCACTTGTTTTCTCATCAGTAGAGATATTCAATCTTTTCATCAAGGATTTTCATAACAACTACATGTTATGTGTGTTGACTATTATTTATTCAATATTCGGTTGCTACCTTGTTTAATTGTTTTATTGAACCGTTGGAACACGTTTCGACACATGATCTGAAGATAGGACCTTTAGTCCTGGCACTGAAGAATTTAGGACACTACCTATACGGTACAAGATGCTCAATCATTAGAGCAAGAAAGCTATACAAACTTAAACTGCCACGGGAACTCAGTGGAATCCATGTACCTTTCACGTCTTAGATCTGAAGAAATATTTATATGATGAAAACCTTGTCATTCCATCAAATAAAATTCGACTCGACAACAAGCTACACTTTATCAAGAATCCTGTAAAGATCATAGACCATGAGGTCAAACAACTAAAGCAGAGTC
>BQNB010125896.1:1293-19689 GCA_026074375.1 Tanacetum coccineum
AACTTGGAACAGTCTTTGTCGTGAATAAACTTCTTTTTACTTTACTCACTTCACAAGAGGAGCATAGTTGATCCTTGACATATTTCAACTTTGGTAACCCAATCACGACATCCTTCTTTGAAATCAATTTGATGTAGTCGAAGTTGAGATGAGAATGTCTTTGATGTCATAACCATGCTTGAGTTGGTGAGGCTTTAGCCATGAGACAGATTGGAGTTGATGAAGTCGTTTCTTGAAGGGAAATTGTATAGAGATCAGATCCACGGTTACCGGTGAGTAAATCGTTTCCCTGAAGATCTCTAACAAAACACATAGATTTTCGGAAAGAAACCTCCAAATTCGCATCACAAAATTGACCAACCGAGAAGAGATTGTGATTGAGGCCTTCGACGTAATAAACCCTGTTGATCATGATATTTCCTTGAACCAAATCTCCATAACTAAGAATTGGAGCAAATTGATCATTGCCAAAACGAACAGTACCCAGATATTTTTCAACAAAATTGTACAGAATCGATATATTGCCCGTCATGTGCTTTGTGCATCCCGAGTCAATAATGAATAGGATGAGTTATACAATCTGCAAGAGAATTAGAGGACGATGGAATACATGACAAATTGGATCCTAAAGTGTTTGTGAGTTTCAAGACATTAGTTAACCTAGATGCATTATCTATGGCAAAACTAACTCTTTTTCACAGTTTCATTCCTAACTTTAGGCACCCATTTCATTTTTATCTTAGGAACCCATTTATATCCTGAAGGGTATTATTGTTCTATCCACCATTTCCGTGCCTTACTAGTTTTCTCATATAGCATCCTATAGTAACTCTTGGAATTCTGGATAGTGGATTCTGATTCTTAAGGTGTATTGCAACCGATTTGTTCGCTTGACTTTTGTGTTTTCTAGTACTAATAGGCACTACTTTAGGCTTCTTAGTTCTAGCATTCACGTCATTCAAATATTTAGAAACACAAGCAACATGATTTGAATTAAACACACATTTTCCACAAGTAGCACAAACAGCCTTAACATTCGAAGTTCTGGATTTTAAATTGTCATTACACGCAGTTACAGACTTTGTTTGATTAGAAATACTAGAAATCCTATGGTGGTCTTCTACTTCAGTCTTTTTATACTTCACTTGACTAATGTTTGGCATGACCTTATCTTTTATTTGAGTGTTCCTAGTTTGTGGTCTGCTAACATTAGTTCTGTGAGTTACTCCTGTAGATGTAGACACACGAGGATTATTATTCCTATAAGTCTGAGGCAACTGTGGTGCTCTATTTTGTGTTGTTCTAGATTCAATTTGATACATTCCTGGTTTAATCACATTTGTGTTTATGACAGCTTGCATTGCTGTTTGAGGCAAATTCTGTAAAGTGACTGGTTTTGATAAACCCTCTGACTCATTAGATTTTGGAACTGACTTTTTCTTTGAAACATTTTTCCTCTCAAGAGAGTCTGAAAAAGGAGTCGGTTTTCCTAAAACTGATGGTTTTGGAATCCTTTGAGCATTAGGTTGTCGAACAACAGATGGTTTATCAAACTTAGTTTCCACAAATTTTCCTTTGCATTTTTCAATGAGTTTCTTTAACTCACATATGGCAATGTTCTTGTCTTGCAGTTGAGCTTTCAAATCTTGTATTTCGAGATATTGTTCACGTTCTTTTTGAAATACATTTGACGCTGTTACTTTGCAAACTGTGTCATTTTTTATTTGTTCTTGACATTGTTGTATAGCGAGTTCAAGAGAAATCGAGTGTTTTTCTAATTTCGCAAAACTTCGTAAAAGCTCAGTGTAAACCTCTTTACTAACAGATTCAGTTTGTTTTGAAAGCTTTTGTGCAAGACAATCACATTCTTTGACTTTATGAAGATATAAGCATTGCAATTCAGTGTGCGCATCTAAATCAGATAACGAATGCAAATAAGAACACATAACATCATTAGACACACATTCTTGCAAGAGCATATCATACATGTTTGAAAATTCTGCTTTATCAGATTCAAGTTCGTCTACTTCTTTTTCAAGTGATTCAACATACTTTAAATCAGCATGCATTTTTGCTTAAGTTCATGAACAAATGCGAAACTATCATTCTGTGTCTTAAGGGCAAGAGGCATCAAACATGTCTTAATTAGGATTTCCATATCATGAGCAGTTGGGGCACGAAAATGATCTTTTGAATGTTTCACCCAAGCTTGATCGACAAGTTCTCTAAGATGATTTATGTTGTTTGTCATAACATTATATGCTTGTCTACTTTTGCTTATTGACTTAGAAACAGGTAAGAAATCGATGTTTTTGAAAATATTTGGTTTTGTTTTCACAAAATATTTTCTCCACATTTTCTTCCTTACTTTATTTGTGTGTGCCAACTGTATTTAATATTCTTGGGTCAGGGGCTTACTATTTAACTTTGTGTAATCATAGGGTTTCACTAAGTCTTTATTCAATTTTTCTCAACTCTCTCTTTCAAGAGTCAGTTTCTCTTCCATATCGGTGATGAGATTGTTTGCAGGATCAGATTGGTTATGTGGGATCTCATACAAACATGGTATCTCATATTGAGCCTTTTTGAGGTACATTGGATTAGCAAAGGTGGGTCTTCCATTAAATTTAGGGCATTTGGGTGCTAACATATAAATGGTTTGGATTGACTGACTCTTTTTGTAAACAATTTCATTCAAAAACTTTAATTGGTTTTCCATTGAAATCATTTTGTCAATATCTTTTTCTTCCTTAAGTTTCAAATCCATTATGACCTTTGTTTTTTCTTTGACAAGACCTTCGTAATGTGACTTAGTTAAAAGACTCTGTTTGACTAACTCATCGTGTTTCTCTTGGACAACTGAAATTTCATAGGCTTTAAGTTTTAAACCTTCTTTTATGTCAATGTCCTTTTGAGCTAATAGTCCTAGAGTTTCATTTAACGTACGTTCAAGTTTGTCATAATCAACTATGCGATCATTAAAGGCCTTGTACCTCTTAAACCCAGTCTGTTTATTTTGAAGTGCAGCTAAACAACTATCCCGAATACTATTAGACTCCCCAGGGTTCTACTAGTCTCTGCAAGAGTAGATTTGAACTCTTTCAATTCTTAAGTCAATGGTGCGTTTGCTTTCTTTAATTGCTTTTGAATCGTTTTGTTTTCATCAATGACTTAAGAAAGCAAAACGATTCAAAAGCAATTAAAGAAAGCAAAATGATTCAAAAGAAATTAAAGAAAGCAAACGCATCATCACATTCTACAACATTATGGTCAGTCTGAATTTCATTATCACACATATCTGGTGAATTAGGAGTGACATTGCTATCAGCCTTTTCCACTATACATGTGTTAATAATGCATTCAGGTTGCTCAGAATGTTGTATGTCAACAACAAACACATTATATTCAGCAGTATATGGTACCTCAACTATTGGTTTTGTGTCATAGGAGGGTTTGATGTCCGTATCATCCCCAGAAGTTCTTTTGTCATTGCATTCATTCCTTGACCTACTGCTTTCATCTCCAGATGTGTTGCTTTGATTCTCTAAACCTTGATCATTCCCTTTGTCTGATACAATCCTACTGCAATCTTTGTCTCCCGAACTAGCATCCGATGCTTGAACTTCTTGAACCTTGTACTCTTGAATCTGCAACTTTCTTTCATTCAACCTTTTCAACCCATTCTGAAGCTCTTGTTCATGATTTGCTCTTTCAACAATACATTGCTCAATGGAGTTCATGTTTTGAATGATTGTTTCCTTGAATGTTTGAGCTTCCATGTGAGTGTACTCTTTGAAGTCTCGTCTTGTTTCCAGATCATATGAATTATAATTGGAAGGCTCTAACACTTTTGAATGTATGAACTTGTCAAACTGCACTTTGATCACACGTAGATCAGAATTGGAATCCTTCTCGTGAAGTGTTTCTTTGTTGAGTTGCCTTTCTAAATTCTGTATGTTTCGAGATAACACAGACCTGAAAGTTCTTTCGTCTGCCTCAAAGAGTCGGTGAAAAGCATCTCTAAACGTGTAGTACATTAATGAGTTGGAACTTGAGAGATGTTGAGTTGTTGTTAGGTGTGAATGAAGTTGTCGAAAAGATACCATGCAACTCTTTTTTGCGTTGTCTTGAATTTGTTGCATTTGTTGTTCTTCTGAATTCGAACATGAAGATAAAGTATCTTTCGTTTCCATTTTACCGTGAATTGTGAAGTGAAAATGATTTGTAGGATCTTAAGCAGGTAAAGTGATTGTTGTTGTGGATTGAAATCAATTAACGTTCACGGTATTTTACAAGTCTATGACTTAACCCGCAAAAAGAATCGACTTTTACGGGATTTTACTAAATCAAGAAAAAAACCGTGAATGAAAAATTAATTGTTGTTGGTGAAATCGTTGTTGTTGTCGAAGAACTTGAACTTTCGTTAACGATTTGTGAGCTTAAAACGATGAACGGGTCACAAATTTTGAGCTTGAAATGATTAACGGTTGATTAAAACTCAAATAGGGACTAACGGTGCAATCACGATTCGCTTTGGATGGCTAACGGGCTAAATTATAACATGTAAGGACTAACGGCGTAACTCAATTTCAACAATGAGGATTAATAGAGAAAGAAAGTACTTGCTATGAATGTGTCTCTAAATCCAGGGACCAATAGTGTAAATTTCGAATTTTAATTAATGAAAAATTGTTTCCCTCCATGCAAGTACGTCTTCATCGTTTGAAGATATAAAAAAAAAGTTTTTTTATTCATTTTGATTCGGTTTGATTTATAAGCTCATACGGTTATCGTCGGTGAAATCCGAATATACCTCAATGATTGAAAAGATGTCACAATCATAATGATGTAAGTTATACGTCCCGTAGCTAACCGTCACTCGAAACTGAAAAACCCGAAAATGACTTAAACGTAAATATTGTGTTCTTTGTAAGTTGCCAATTCGTTTCACACTTTAGTACATAAGGAGGATTGCAAATTCGTGGAACACTAGTAAGCTGCGAATTCGTGTGACAAATTAATGTTGCTAATTCGGAGCCTCCAAAAAAACTGCTAATTCGTGTGACAAAGGGAGTTGCAAATTCGTGTCCTTCTTTGATTGCTAATTCGGATACTTCACAAAGTTGCCAATTTAGATGATGAAGAAACTTTGCGAATTCGTGTCCTTCACAAGAAACCAAAAAAAAAACGTACAACCGTCCTTTGTCTTGTCTTCACCGTGTACTACAAAACCTTATCGTCCTTCTTGCTAGAATATCGGATCTTGTCTCCTTGTCTTGTTTTCAACCGTTGGACCGAAAAGATTAATAAGCAACCCAAAAGAATAAGCTTGAAAAATAAGCTATGAAAAGTTGAAAGAAAAGAAGGAAAAAAAAATAACAGAAACGATTTTGAACAACGATTTTGAAAAACGTTAAGCTATAACGATTTTGAAAAAACGTTTTTGTCTTATAACCACAATTGGATGTTAAGCCCAAGAACAAAAATTCTCAACAGTGAGCCCAAAATCAAAAATGTTTTAACCAATAGAATGTTATAACCGAATAGGCTTTTAAACGAAAAAAAAATAAGCCGAATTAATATTTAGCTTATAAATAAGCCAAATGAATAAGCTCGAATCGAACACAACGAAATCACTAAACCCACCCGTGGCGAGTGATACCAACTGTGGAAACCCAATATCACCTTCACTTCATGATTGAACCAAGAAAAAAGAAGAGATATAAAGAATTTTAGAGAGAGGATAGAGAGAGAAATTAGAGAGAAAATAGATGGTTGATTTCTAATGTGTGAAAAACAAATGAGACTAACACCCTCTTCATACTTGAAGAGGGGTATTTATACTTACACCATGAGGCTTACATGCCTATAGGCTTTCTATGGGCCGGGCTCATGATTACTTGTGATTACTTGGGCTTTACCCCATAACACGTGACCAATTAGATTACATAAACGAGCCCGTTTATCCGATCTAGCCTATTACAACATATAATTAAATAAAAACTGAAGCTTTCTCGTTGAGTGACCGAGCTTCCTTGTTCGACTCAATATTTTGAGGCTAACAGAAACTAACCAACACCCTCTCCAAGCGGAGAGGGTATTTATACCTACTATATACCACCGCCACAAGAGGCCTTGTGTGCTTTCTATGGGCTTTGGCCCTTTTACCTATTTAAGGTTCCAAAAATTATCTAAGACATACGAGCTACATATTTTAGGTGTGACTTTTCTCGATTCCTAACAATCTCCCCCTAAGGGAGGTCACATACTTTTACAAAAATCTTAAGCTTTACATTCTATGAATGCCTTTGGTCTTTGCTCGAGGTCTTGAATCTTTATCTTTCAACTTGTGATATGCGTAGTGATCTTTAGACTTTAAGCTTGAGCTTGTTCCTTTAAGCTTGACTTGCATGTGAACTTGAGCTTCTTTGAGATCATCAGCCAAATACAATCTCTTATTCTCATATTGTGATATTTTGTCATCTTGTGAACTTGTGACTTTCGGACCGACATGCTCATACTATACTTGATCTTTAACTTGAAAGCTTGAATAAAGCATCTTTCTTGAAGTTCTTTAACTTTAACACTTTGTCGCTTCAAGAAGGACGTGCGGTATCAGAGTAGCGGAAATCTTGAAACATGCACTTGAGCTTTCATAATGTGTAACATTTCTCATTTTCAGGTTATTTTCAACTTTAATAAATTCCATTATTTATTTTTAGAGTTTTACGCGTTCGCAACCAGCTGCTTCACAATCGGGATTACCTCGCTGTGAATGGTGCTAGTAATAAACTAGGATAATATGGACGAAAGTGTCGCTTTTAGCACATTCGATCAAAGACAGGTTGCAATAACCCTGGGTTCCCGTTAATCTGTATAAATATTGCCTTGGTGACAGTGGAATTTTAAAGAATGGTCCTTGACTAGGGTATCGTAGGTATGTGCACTAGCAGTTCTCATTACCGGAGTGTCTCAAAGCAGACAACACAGTATGAGTGAACCAGTAAGACAAAGTCTTACCGATTGAATCAAAGATTGATTTGAAAATCAATCGATCTGTCACTTGCTAAAGTGATTTGCGACAACCATTGAGATTTTTTATACATTTTAGTATTCATCAATCGTTCAATTCATAGTCTGAACGAATATCGATATCCCTTTGTGGCACAAGTTTGATCATATAGGATCTACACAAGTCATACCGCAGAGCTTGTTGATGTTGGCCTGGAAGGATTTCCATCGTCATAATTGTGAATACTAAGTATCACCTTGATGTTATGGACAATATCACAAGGATAATGCGTAGGACTATTAAGATATTACTTGTTTTCACAGTGTGTGAGCAATAAATATATTGGAATTGTATCCTGGTGAGATTTTTGATGATCTTTTTATGGCTCTAGACTCAATAGTGCACTTTAGTTTTAGTAATCGGAGGCTGGAGCAGACTGCCACCTTTTCAATACCAACTAACTTGGAGTGAGAAAGTCGATAGAAATGTGTGTAATCTCTGTGAGAAATGAAACAAGAGTCTTTTGAGAGACCTTGAGTGGCTAGGGAGGGTTGTGCATCGCATCCACTGGGTTCATGACGACTGTCTTCAATACCAGACAACAGCTTAGTGTTTCTGACAATTTATGTATTGACCCGGTTTCTGCCTAATTGTAAAGAGGGCTTCTTTCTTTTTACCCTGTATCTTAACTTTTCTTTTTCATTCTTCAAACCTTTCAGAGATTACCGAGACTTCATGACTAATACCTTGTTGGGTTTGTTCCAGTACTAGCTCCATCTCAGTCGGCACTTTTCCCTTATTCTCACTTTTTCTCCTTTTTATCAATACCTAAGGACTTTCTATTCTAACTAATAGAATATCCCTGGGTAGATCCCTCCTGTTCTGGCTGGACCATGGGAACGAATACTTATACCTAACCACTTTATAACTCCAAATAATTAAATACATGGTCGGTCTTTGGTATCATTCACAGCCTTAAAACCATTTGTTATGCTCCCCCTCAACATGTGCATCGATATTCGAAAAATGTTTAGCACATGGTGGTTTTTAACTTTCAAACTTGCCCCCTACATATGTGCATCGATATTTGAAAATGTTTAGCACATACGAGGAAGAAGCTGCACTAGAGTCATTAAAATCACATTTTTACAAGTTATATATTTTAATCATATTTTCTCCCCTTATCAAAAATGTCAAATCTCTTGATATTTTGGATATCAATTGATTCAAATATGTATACAAATGATTTAGGGAGAAAAATGTTCTAATTATATAGCAAGCCTTTTATCAGGAACATTTTAATGCTCCCCCTCAATTTCTAAGAGTATTATATGGTGTTTGAGTACGTTAATTTGAAAAAATTTGAATTTACTAAGAAATTCTCAAAAATTCGTATTAAACACTATATATGCCTATTTTTAGTCTAACAATACGTATTTACATATTCACAAGATTTATAATTACAAAGTTTGACCTGAAAGAGTAGGACAAAATATGACAAAGTCATATTGTCCATTGAAGCAGTTTGCGGCCTTCCCCGTAATCTCTACCACCAACAAATTTTTCCAAGCTCCTCATGATTCGTCTATCCAGCAGCTTTTGATTGATGGCTTTGATCATGATGCGGGTCCTTTGTTGATCCAATCTGGTCCATAACCTCCTCCTCATTGTTGTGTTATACCCTAAGTGTAACTCATGAAGCATTTGATCTAGAGTGTCACGAACTGAAATAAGAGTGTCGTCACTAAACTTATGAAACTCGTCAACATGCATGAATCTATTTCGTTTTAGCTTGTCTTCATAGATCACACCTTGAGGGTTTGACATAGTGGTATATTTTTTTTTTATTTGGGGGGGCCCTGGAGGGTATTTCTGATTTATATTTTTTTTTTTTTTTTTTTTATCCCCCCTCCCCCCCCCCCCCCTTTATTTTTTTTATTTTTTTTTTTTTTCTTTTTTTTTATTCCGGGATATAATCTACGTCTCGAGTTCTTGGCTTTATGAGGTTGAACTTCTTTTGGTAACTTTCTACCCCCAGCTAAAGGTCTTTAAACCTTGCCTGAATAACCGTACTTCGTGCAAACATACGTAAGTTCACTACCAAATAAACCACAACATTCATATCGAGGTTGTGTAGTTTGTTTTGAACAACGAGAAGTAGCATGTCTTCAATGTCGTTTAGATGCAGTCTCTTGAAATTACCTTCCTTGAAGGTGTACAACTTTTGATCGGCTCTTTTAACAACATTTTCTTCCAAGTGACCGTATTGGTACCACTCGACCACCTTGACACTGATAATGCTCAAAACCCTCTTGGTCGGATAAACATCGTGCTTGGACACCATTTTGGTTATACAACCATAGAAATTTTAACGTTTGGTTCGCCAGTAAGAAATTCCCAAAAGAGCATATCTGTTATAAACAACCTTTACCAGACTCCATAGGTTAGGAACCATGTATTCAATGCCCTTTAACTCATACCTTGCATCTTTTGACTTTGTCATAGAGTCTGTGTATTTCTTGTCATTGCTTCCTCCTCTTAAATACTCCAAGTCATTATTGAAGAAGAAGTATGTTGGGACAATTTGACGACCTTGAGACGACATTAGCACAGGTAGAGGTTTGGTAAGATCATAGGGACAACGATGACCCTTGGGGTTTTTCCAATCAAGTTGTTCAGACAAAGCACGATATCATTCTTCCATAGTGTAGTCTAACTCCACAAAACTTTTGCATGTTCCTTTCAGCAAATTGTAAACCGGTCCTACAAGATGTTCTTTTGTTAGATTGTCGATCTTGAGACGATTCATTGCAAAGGCAGAGAAGTAGATTGGAGTGTGGATCAGCTCATTAAAGGTGAGAGGAGGTTTTGTAGCTTTGGCGAGATCATTGAGCCAACTTTGTTCTGTCCCGTCATAAACTAATTTGCCTTCGTTCCATTCTGGATCAGGAGAAGTGTTACTTCTGGACTTCTTGTACTAGTCATTCTTGGGAACAGCCTTATCATTGGGGTTTTCCTTAGTTTTACCCAAATCTTCTCCCTGGTCTATTGGCATATCAAAATTTTCAAACTCAGCATTATCATGTTTAGCATAATCAGGGTCTTGCACAAAGATTGGTTCTTCAAACTTAGAAGAGGTAGTTGGAGATTTCCCTTTGGAAGAGTCTTTCGAGGAAGACGTCTTCTTAGAGGTTTCAGATCCTTTGCTTGTGCTTTGTTTCTTTAACCCTCGGTCTGATCCAGCAGTAGGGCCGTCATCTCTATCAACGTCATCTGGTTTCCTTTTCTTTAATTCACCAGCAACACTTTTGTCTATAGCGTCTTCATCCTTAAGGATTGACCCTATAAGAGCATGATATAGAGCTTTGTGCTTAGGAATTTTGTTGAATGACTTAGATTTAGTCATTGTATTAAACAAGGTAGTTTTCTGATCAAATTCTTTAAGTGTAGTGGTATCAGATGAGGTGATAGTCTTTTTAGGCACTTGCTGCTTTCTTGAATGCTCCATCTTGATTTTTCGGATGTCTTTAATACTTTTCTGAGCTGCATATTACTGCTTGAGTCTTTCTACAATCTTAGCTAGAACAGAGTGTTCCTTAAAGATGTCAGCCAAGTGTTTCTGAATTACCTTATACAGAGCATCGTCTAGACTTGATCCAAGGTACTCCTTTACAGCATTTGGAACTTCAGATTTGATTGTTGAAATAACTGTTGTAGAGTTATTAACATTTTTGAGCTTTTTCACATCCTTCTCCAAATCAGTAATTCTTTGATGGATAGAAGAGAGGGTTTCAGATTCAGGAACAGTAATGGTTGAGGTTGTAGCTTCTGTTGTTGTTGGTGTTGGGATTGGTGTTGATTGTTAAAGAGAAGGAAAGAGTGACGAAAGAAGGGAAGTAATGGTTGTTGCTAGAGCAGTTGTGACTGTTTTAGATGGATTGAAAAAGTGTGTTCAGGGATGGTGAGAAGTGGTGAAGTATGTGGAACTTCATGTTGAACATTAATGTCCAGCATAGAAACCACTTCCATTTCAGTAGAATGAAGATTCTCGAGGTTGAGGAATGCATTAATATAGCGGTGCGTGAAACAGAGTGACTTGATATTAATGCCGCCACGGCCTACCCCCACCCCTCAGTCGTTTGCATTCTGTACTGGACGGAGTCTAGTAGTTGGTGCTTGTTAACATCACGACCCATGCCACCCATCACTGCCCCCCTATCCCTTCTTGACCACTTTCTTCTTGTACGCCCGTTGTTTGTTCTTGTGTCTGCTCAACCTATACATGTGCAATATATGTTATATCTGCATCTCCCTTTTCTTCATCGTTGTGCTCAGCATCTATCAATCTAACATTGACATCACCATATACTTCTTCACTGATCCTTTCATACTCTTCATCATCTACATCCTTGGTCTCATAATTCACTTCATCATTAGTAGGTACATATTCTTCAGGAGTATGTACAAACTCATTATCAGACTCTTCATCATCATCATTTGTCTCTTGATTCTCAAAATCAGTTCTTTCATCATCAGCTTGTTCACGATCATCATTACTTTTACGAACATCTTTGTCATTACCTTATTCATTGGCTTCACCACCACTGTTACCCTATGATTCATACTCGCTTTTAGAAGAATTAGTTTTTGACACATTGGGAACCCCTAGTTTTAAACCAGTTCCTTCATGTGTGTCAACAGACTTGCCTTTAGGCTCATCAGGAACCTTAGTTTAAAACCAGTTCCATCACCTGAGCCACCTGCTTGATGCATAGTTGTTTCCCGTCGGCTTCTCTTAAGACCTTTCTTCACCTGAGCCTCCTCAAGTAAGGCAGCTTGAGACAGCAAATCAATTCCTTTGCTTCTATCAGTTGTTGCTAGTGCCTTATTCTTTGATACAGACACACCAGGACTGTCTCTGATTTGTACACCATATGACTATTTTCTAGAAGACTTCTTGGTAGGTACATATTTCTTAGCAGGTTCAGGCTCTTCCTCTTCTACTGTGACAAGAGTTCTCTTCTTAGAAGGAGAAGAGGGTTTCTTAAATTTCCTTGCTTTCTTAGGAGTTGCAGCTCCAGTAGCATATGCAAGATAAGTCTTGTAGGCTGGAGAGTTCCGCATCTTCTGATTTGTCATTACTTCAGGAAGTAGTGCTCCATACACTTAGTAGTCATCAGCTTTAGAGACAAATCTCATGGGACCTAAAATGCTGTCATTCTCGGAAGTATGAATAAACATTTTGTTCCTCATAGAAATTGACTTGTCTTTGGTAATGAAGTGATGAATTATAACCTTTGTAAATCTGGGATAGTACATTTTCTCTTGCTTCTTGGTGTCTCTGTTTTCTATTTGGAATGTGAAGTCTTCCCAGAGTAGTTCGACAAAGTCAACATTCCTTTTATAGAACATCCCCCTATACGAATTTGACTCTTGAAAGTTGCCAACTTATCAAGACTGTGATTTTCCAATTATAGACATTGTTGATGATTGAAGCAAAAGGTTCTTCATTGGTTGGTAACATCTGATCAACAACGAACTTCAGTGATAGATTTAATGTCTCCTTTATGTCCAAGTTCTTTGATTAAGGAGATAATTTCTTCATCTAAGGGAAGTGCATCAAATTCTTGATTTGGAAGTTTAGGGCTTATCTGGAAGATTTCTCTGAATACTTCCACATTTAGAGTGAACCTTTTCTTGCCAATCTTGAACCGGTAAGATGAATCATGCTTGTTGATGGTGAACCAAAACTGATGCATATATATCTCTGGAACATCTATAGTGATAAGGAAAGCATGATAGCAAGTGGTGAGTGCAAGAGCATCCAAAACAACTTGATACGTGGGTTCCTTTTGAGTCTTTGCAGGATTGATTCTCATGTTGCATTTGCTAATCTCGTCTCTTTTCTCAGGTGTACCAAAGCATTGTCAAGAGAAACTTGTTGAGCAGCAGCAGTAGTCATGGTTCTGCTAAGATTTGTCAAATACAGTTTATATACAAACAAGCATATATGTATTTTATTGAGTGACAATTTGGTTCATGAGGATTGATTTTAGATGCAAGAAGTGAATTTAAACTAGGGATCAGGCATAATTTATCAGGCATATAATTATAACATGAAACGATGAACAATGATCAGAAAGTCAACATGGAATGATAACACACTAACTATTGGTCAACTATAGATACCTAAGAAACTAGATTGATTACTAAGGAAAAATTTACCCTAAATAAATCACTTAGTAAAAATTTAAAGGAATAAATCACTTAGATTAAATTTTCATGTATAATTAGCCTAGTTTTAAGGTATGTGTATAGTTATCCTAGTTAAAGTGTATAATTCGCCTAGTCTAAATCACGTATAATTCGCCTAGTTATAATGTATAATTTGCCTAGTGTAAATCATGTATAATTCGCCCAAGGTAATTGTATAATTCGCCCAGTTCAAAAGTTTGGTATAATTTGCCTAGTGCAAGATTTCACGTATAATTCGCCCAGGCCAAACTTTGGGTATATTCGCTGTGCAAGATCTTCATCGCTATTAATTTGCCTTGCTAATTTTCATACAAGCACAAACTTTAAATTTCAAGCATCTATTACTACTAAACATGATCCTTAGATATCACAAAAATCACATGAATCAATCTTAACAAAAATTTGCCACAAAACATCATCTTTTATTATGTTCGAGCATAAAGACCCACAAAACTATGCTTACCAAGTTTTTTGTTGTCCTAGCTTGTTTTTGCACACTTTATTACTTTCAAATGAACATTATGACACTCTTAAACACAAACCCAAGAATAATAACACAACCTTGACCATTTTCCTAAAATTTTGAACCTAATAATCACGTATAACACATTCATGTGTTTGCCAAATCAAAAGCTGCTATACACGAGTGTTCTATAACCCTTAAGCATCACAAACCCCTAATCAATTTAACAAAAACAACACATTTAATTTTGGAGAACTCTAAATCAAGAATTAGGGTTTTCGGTCCAAAGAGTGGGTTTTTGGTTAATTCCTTTTGATTAGAAGCTTGTTAGGGTGTAAAAAACATATTTCTAGTTTACCTTGATGATTGAAAAGCACAGATTGTGTAACACCCCTAAAATAGGCCACAGCGGAATATGATGTTCCGGGGGTGTTACTTTATAGATCAATAGCACAAGATATGAGAATGACCATTATAAGGGTTGTTTAAAACTGATACATTGGATTTCATAAATGGTTCGATATAAAAAAAAGCTCATGGGCTTAACTTGTTTATCTTGTAAAAATAAAGATTTCACAACATAACAATATTCCAAAATGTAATGCATGCAAATCTTTATGATAATGTGACTTCAAATGACGACCAACCAATGTATCCGTGACTTGTACCTTATTGACCTGAGAAAACATGTTTAAACTGTCAACAATAATGTTGGTGAATTTATAGGTTTATAAAGTTAATGAAGTGGATAGCAAGATTTCCTTGTAATAAAGTAACAAATACAATATCACAAAAATGTATTACGAAATGCACTAAGCTCATGACACCGAAGCTAAACAATGTATGTATATCTAATACATATAAATGACTTTGCCCAATGTGGATGTTCAACCCGTAACATCCATGAATCCAAATGGTATACGTTCGTCGTTTCTGGCCAACCGGTAAACTAGCAAGCGCTACTTGCCCGAACGGGGATGTTAATCCCAAATAGATCTATTCATAACATTCGCGCTCACATAATGCAATTAACAATTACATCTATGCAATTAACAGTTCATGATGATGGGCATAGTGGGTTATAGCTACTTAGGCAAACTCGTAATATTTGAATTTAAAATGTACTTGCATCCATGTTGTAAAACAAACATGATCTCATCCCCGAGATTTGATAAATGATTGAAAAAGTATAAAAGTGGGGACTATAAACTCACATCAAGTAATGATAACGTAGAAGCAAAGTAGTAGCACGAAGAACGATGCAAAAGACTTTATCCGCAACCTATGAATAAAAAATACATATTCACTAGACGGAAAAATAATAATATAAATACATGCAATCTTGTTCCTAATGTGTGCTTGAGTTTGAGAAAATATCTGTAACACCCCCAAAATGGGTCGCAGCGGAATAAGGGTCCGGGGCGTGTTACTTCAAGATCAACAGCACAAGATATATATAAGAACGACACAAAAAGTCGTTTAAATTGATACATTGGATTTAATTAAAAGACATATTACAAAAGCTTATAGCTTCACTTGTTCCTTGTTTAATATTACAAAAGATGACATAGATTTCCCAAAATATGATATAAAAGTCTTTAAGCGTGCAATCCAAAACGTAACCCAATGCATCCTTGGCACCTCGTGCCTATTGACCTCCTGAAAACATTGCTTAAAACGTCAACAAAAATGTTGGTGAATTCATAGGTTTATGTATTTAAATTATGCAGGACCGCAAGACTTTCCCGTGATGTTACAACATATGCAAACAATCACAAAACCAGATTCATTTAATAAGCTCATGACACTGAAGACGACGGTCTTGTTCGCCAAAATATTGCTACTAGCGCCCATCATCTGCCCTTCTTAAACTCCCCGAATAATGATGTTCTAACCCGAAACATCCCTGATTCGACATGCTATAACGTTCGTTCCCGGTGATAGCTAGTCACCCGAACGAGGAGGCGTTTCCAAAATAGATCTATTAAATAACATTCGCGCTCACATAATGTAATTCCCAACTACATCTATGCAATTGACAGTTCATGATAATGGGCTTAACTTGGGTTATCGCTACTTAGGCAAACATGTAATCAATGTAAAATATCCACTTGCGTCCAATTTGTAAAACAAAGCATGTTTCCACCCCAAATAAATAGTAAATCAGTAAAACTGTAAAAAGTGTGGGGCTATGAACTCACCTCAAGTGAGTGATCTGATAATTTATATCAAGTGTGGGAATGCTTCACGATTATTCCCGAATGCAACCTAATTAAATATAGGTCGTATAAGTACCGAGTACTTATATTAATAACATAATATAATCTTATAGTTGTTACATCGTACTATCGTTCGGGCTATCATAATTAAAGAGGTCATGACATGACGTACGAGGAGTTAGGACACTTTAAATCGTAAATCCAACAACTCGTCGATACGCCATCCGAAGAGGCCTCATTATATGAAACTTCCCTAAGTTAATATAGCACCTCGATAAATAATAACATATTAATCTATATAGCTATTATCACCATCTATTTGTTTAGTGAAATCGTAAATTATAAAAGTAAAAATAACGTTTATAATTACACCTTTAGTATAAGATGACATAATTTTGTTGTCTTTAGGGGCCCCCGTTTCTCAGCTGCGGCTCTTACGCCCACGCTTTCAGTATTTAAGCCGATGTGCTCATAAAATTCACATTTTTAGGTTTTTGAGATTCTGTGATGAATAGTTGTTTTTATTGTTATAACAGCTAGATAATCGTTTTTATACTTTTAATTAAGTAAAACCCGTTTTAGTCGTATCTTATTCGTTATAGCTCCGTTTTTAGTGATTCTTTCGAAACAGTTCTTGTAATTGAAAGTTTATCATATTATTGATGTTTATAAAGTATATGTTTCTGTAATGATTAAGTTCACCTTTGTATTAAAAATTGTTTTATAAAGTATTAACTACTAGTTAAACTTGTAAATGGGATCTTCTCGTTATTAATCGGTTTTTCGAGTTCTTTATGACCCCTCGATCCTTGTGACATGTAGTATTTTATAAAATCATAAAACATATATGTAATTTTCGAATTACAAACAGCCCCCTTAAGATATTTATTTCCAAAATGTGTTTAAAACTTGTTTTTAGGACTTTTTGCTTTATACCTACTTTGTTACAAAACCATCTAGAACTCTTAATATCTTATGTCTTTTTACATATATAAAATCCATTAGTTCATACTTTGCTCATGTGAGTCCAAGATAACAAGTTTAACATGTTATTTACATCATTTTCATTTGCAACTTATTAAGTTAACATAAAAACCCTAATTTGCACTTATACATGTTCATACTTAACCAACATGATAAAACACTTATACATTCCTTTAAACATGATATTAACATCCATATGACATGTAAATAAGTTCACAAAACATTAATCATATGTAAAAATTCATTTTACATATTCAAAAGTACCCTAAATGGTGATTTAACTAGATAGAACATATGAACACATAAAACCTTATTTATGAAATGATTAAGCTTTATTATAACCTTGCTTGGATGAGTAGAGAAGAGAATAACAATCACACCCTTGTGATTAACACTCTTGGCTTGAAAATATAGGATGAAAACCCTAATTTTCCCAAGAAACCCTTATCTTCCTTTTCTTGCTTCCTTCCTTGCAAATGGTTAACCAATGCTTGCAAACACCTTAGAAGGTCTTAGGAATGATGTGTGTATGGTTGTATAAGTGGTATAAAATTTTGTATGGATTGTGTAAGAACACAATTTTGAGCCATGGGTTTGTAAAGGGAGAAAGAGAGGTTTTATTTTGTTTACACCTTTGATATGATCTTCTATGTGTTAGTTGCTAGCTTTTATAGTGAAAATATCTTAGTAACTCAACCATGGTTACTTAATAACCCTTGTGTAAGAGCCCATAGGGGGGGGGAGTGGCTTCTTACAAGGTGTAAGTGAAATGGTTCCCTAAAATGGGAATCATCCCATGAATTCAAGGAAGGTACTTGGAATTAGATATTTTTTTGGTCCTATCCTTATGAATCCGGCCACATAGGCTCCCATGTGATGTTATATTGATTATTTTGTGTATTGGGTATAATCGTGGGTATTTGATTAAGCTTAGTTAGGTTTAGGTGTTTCCGGGAATGCCGAAACGCGTTTCATCGCGAAACGTAAGCATTTTACGTAGCCAATAAAAATAAGATGAACAAAGTTAATAAGTATCCTCATAATAATCATTTAACACTTGATTGATGTAAACGTTTAATTGTTTAATGCCCGTTTACATTGAATGATCATTTTTAGTTTAAGCGATTTAGCTTAACGATTACGATTTAAAAGCAAACGCGTAAAACCCTAAAAATAAATTGTGGATTACATAATGTCGTACAATGACCTAAAACATGAGGTGTTATAGCAAATCCTCCCCATGGTGACGAACATGGCCGAATAAAACCTTCATCCATAAGTTCTTGCAATTTATTGGATAATTCTTGCATCTTCGAAAGGGGCTAAGCGATATGGTGCTCGAGCAACTGGTGAGGCACCTGGCACCAATTTAATTTGGAACTCCACTTGTCGAGGTGGTGGAAGTCCGGGCAAGTCTTCGGGAAAGACTTCAGGAAAATCATGAACAATTGGTACATCCTCAA